>JAMKQA010000262.1:0-38598 GCA_024699735.1 Posidonia australis
AAGATAATAGACTAATGTTTGAAAACATGAAACTTCAGGGACTGTTCTGCAAATTTACCCTAAAAAACATGCATTCAATGTGAATTCAGTAAAGTTCAGGGTTTAAAATGCAATTCTGAACACATTTTGAGTAAAAATTTAAATCTTCAGGGTTTAATTTGCGATTGTGCCAGAAAATCATGCATTAAGAAAAATTTCAATGAAATCCAGGGTTTTTGTGCAAAATATGGACTTAAAGTGAATGAAAACTAAATCAGAGGGTTTTTTATGTCAAATATTAAAGCCTGAAAAACATTAATAAAAATATCCATGGGTCACACTGCAATTCTTCAAAACAAATCATTATTAAAATGATTAAAAAACATATGCAGGGGCTTAAATGCAAGAAATAAGGACTAACTGTAATAAAAGAAACGATGTAGGGTTTTTTAAAAAGATACTTTATTATTTTATTTTTTAAAAGAAAAGAGCGACAACCGTCGGCGACGGAACTCCGCCGTCGACGGCCTTCTAGGATGTCCTTCCAGGCCATCCCGATGCTTGATCTGGCATCCAAGCTCACTAGGGGCAAGAAGGAGAGAAGAGGAATACATCTAGTGGCTCGGATGGGGCCTTGGACGGTCGGAGATGGCTGCCCACCTCCCTCACCGTCGACACGGCTCTGGTGACAGCGACAGAGAAGAAGAAGTCTCTGGAGGCAGCAGCACAGTGTCTCTGGGCTCCAAGAAGGCTGAGGACGCAGAGAGGAAGATTTTCCTCCATCCAGAGACAAGAATCGTGTCGTTCCTCTTCCTCTCGATCAAGCTTCAATTTAGCTCTGACGACGGTGACTGTGGGGGAGAATCGCGGCTTGAATCAAGGCGCTGACATTGGCGTGGCTTTGGCATTAGCTTAGGCTCTGCCATTGGTGTAGGCTTTGGCATTGGCTCTTGCTCTTGCTGTGGCATTGGCACTAGCTCTGGCATTGACTCTAGCGTTGGCTCCAGTTCTGGCTGGCATTGACTCTAGCGTTGGCTCCAGTTCTGGCTGGCATTGACTCTGGCTTTTGCACCGACATTGCCATTGTTTGTCTTTCATGAAAATATCCAATAGATTCCGACTGCCTTGCAAAAGTGTTGCCTTGCTTGAGTGTGTTGGAAGTTGCTACTCTAGTGTTGGTTGAGCTTGCTGTATTCTCAACACCTATGGAGTCACTGGCTCTTGGTGCCATGCTGGCTGAATTAGAGCTTGCCACTGATAAGGTATAGGCTGTGATTGCCTCCATGTTTGCCTTTTACTGCCCCAACAGTTGTTGCCCCTACTCCATTGAATTCGATTAATAGTGATTTGATTGATTTTGTCAATGTCATCCTCAAGCAATTGTGGTTCTTCCATCTTTAATTCATGGATATTTTTCTTGACTGATGCTGCTACCTCGTATAATGCTGAAATGGATGGACAGTAGGTGCTAACAAGTCCTTTCTTCATTGGTCTTGTGGTGTTTGCAATTAACTTTTAGACCATCTATCTCTCTAGGATCATTAAGCCAGACCTAGAGGCCATGTCTCTCCATTGATTAGCATAAGTGAACTAATCTTCATTGGGCTTCATCATTTCTTTCACTAAATCAAGGAAGGTCGGTTTGGACCAATCTTACGTTGGTGAGCAAGAAGATCTCTTGAATTTGCTCAAAGCTGTTCAATTCTTCCTTGCTCAATGACATGAACCACTCCATGGGCTCTCCTTCAAGAGAATAGAAGAACAGGTGGATAAGGAGTCCCAAGTCATGGCAATAAGGCACAGTCACTATTTGGAACCTCACAAGGTGGCTCTGAGGATTCATGGCTCCATTGAATTTGGGTATCTTTGGATACTTGAACCATGGAGGTAGTCAGATAGGATGGAACTTGCTCCTATCGAAGGAATACGGAGCTTGAGTGTATACTCCCAGCATATTGAGTATCTTCCTCATTTCTGCTAAGTTATTGAGCCCACCTTGAGATTGAGAGGTTGAAGCTTGATTGACATGTGGTTGAAAATGAACTTGATGATGAAAATTCCAGTCTAGCTAACCAGAGAAAACTGGGTTGACTCTTTCTCTATACTTGCCATGTGGCCACTGCTGTGGTTGCTCCAAGAACAAAGGGTTGGCCTTTGTTTGTACTTTTCCATTTGGGTCATTTCTCTGCCCTTGGAGTTCGATATCCGGTGGTGCATTTCTGAGCTATCCCTAGTATACACCATTAGGGATGTGGTTTGCAACAAACTTTCGTAGTCCTTCACTAGGGAGGTGTTGACCTTTATGGAGATTTTTATCTTGTTGATTTAACATCCCCGATAGGTCGGGTTGGTTGGTGTCACTATAAAGGAAGCGACACATGGCTTGATATTGGATCGAGTCGGGATCCATTTCTTTTCTGGTAGTTGGATGGAATATCCTCATGGCAAACTCCTCCTCAGTGACTTCTGTTATGCTCAGGGTGTCCCACTTCAAATTCCAACATCCAGCTTTACTCCTATGCTGGCTTAACTTATTGAAAAGCATAAGATGCTGAAAAATAAGCATCTAATGTAAAATGCAATAAAGATAGCATTTAACAATCTTGTATTGAATTTTTCAACAATAAGTTGGCTTACGCACACATCCTCGAATATTTTTATTTTACACAGTTACCAGAGACTCTCAGCACATCATCCTTGTTTTCCAATGAATCAAACCATTTGAACTTGGCTTAACAGTAGGCTAAACTGAACTAGTCAATAATCTGGCATGTAGAACACAAGGCAAAGGGCGTTCAATGTAAGATGCTAACAAAAGCAACGTTCAACGTAAAACACCAATTAACAAGCGTTCAACGTAAGGTGCTAAGAAGTCAGCATTCAATAGTGCAGGCTTTGATTTCTTTTTCTTTCTTTTTTTTCTTCTTTTCTTCTCCTCTTTTGTTCTTTTTGAACTCTCTCTTCTTCTTTTTTCTTGATCCCTTTTTTTGTCTCTTTTTTTCACTCTGATTTTTTTAAAGGAAAAAAGGCTACAAATATTACATTTGATGGAAAGAAACTTACGAAGAATTTTGGAACATATTACACTTGATGGAAAGAAACTTATGAAGAATTTTGGAACCTAATACAAGTTTCTAAAATGGAAAATGAAACTGCAAATGTCTTGTTTATAATGTGTATTCAATCATTTATCCTGTGACATTCAAAATTCAATCCAAAAATAAATAGAAATTGAAACAATGTGTTAAACGCTATATCTAGTGTGTCTAACATAAGATGCTTCAGAATAGGCATTCAACACCCCTGTTCACAAAGTTGCACAGAAACAATTTCAACCAAGTGTTTAAAGGTTTGATTTATGTTTTCACTTTATTATTAGTGTTTTAAACTTGTGTAGCTCTCAAGGTACCTATGGTTTAGGTATGGTTTTCTTCGGGCTAATCTATGGCTCCTTACAAATGGGATAAAATTCCTCTTCTTGGGAACTACCCCTTACCTCAACTCCTGAGGGTCTTGAAGAGAGCTTGAGCACACTTAGATCCCTATCCTATAGAGGTAGAACCTAGTGTACCCAAGTTTAGTTACGTCACTCGCATATTCAAACAGACAAGTATAACAAAGCACAGAAAGAGGGGGGAAGAATACAAGTGTAGACTTGGTGATCTAATTAGTTTTCATAGAGAGCCAAAAGGAGAGAAAAAATGGCTCTTACGCAAGGTAACGACAACGAAAATACCTTCTTCAAGCCCTTTACAACAGAGGTGCTTGGGACTTGAGGGGTAATTAACATAGGCTAAGAAAAGATACAATTAAATTAGTTCCCAATAAGGGCCATATAAGTCAGAGAAAACATCGATTTTTTATTTGGATTTTTTGAAAAGCACCAAAAAAATCAAGGTTTCAATCCCTACGGCAAAGTTGATCACCTCACACCTTGATCTTTGAGCCAGTTGTAAAAAGAAAACAAAAAGAAACATTGAAAAATAGAGAGATTTTTGCTCATATGTGTTGGACACTGCAAATACGACGTCTAATGTAGAATGCCAACTATTTGGCATTTAACATAGAATGCCTGCAATCTGGCGTTTAACACACTAACTGTGATTTTTTTTTCAGAAGAGCTATATTTTTTAGTCAACCACCCCTACTCTCGAGAAAAAAATCAAAAGGGAGGTGGTTGCATGCATTTAAGTGTAAAAGAAAAACTGAAAAAAAAAATCAAGAGATCATGGTGCTCAAAACACTATGAAGAATTTCGCCATGATTCTTAAAAATCCACAACAGAAAATAAAAGATGCAAGGAGAAGAAAAGAAGGAAGAATAAGCGAACATTCACCTTAGCATGGGGGCACTTTTAGTCATCCCACCATGATCACCAGACTATGGATGCAGGATTTTGGAGGAAGGAAATGATGTTTCTTTGGTTTCATCATTTCGTGGCCTCACTTGTTTTCCTTTGATTTATATTCAATTCCTCTACTCCATGGATGTCTGAATTGGTGTTATCGCCACTCTCGGTTCACTTTCGTTGGCCCTTGAGACGCCTTGAGGAGCCTTGAGGAGATTCCATTCTGGTTGCAGGTTTAAGGCTATTCCTAGGATACAAGGAAACAATGACTCGAATCTCCACTCGGATCAAACGAGTCTCGAGAAAAGGGATAAAGGTTGGTCCTAGGATACAAGGAACCAGCGACTCGGATCTCCATTGGGATCAAAGGAGTCACGAGGAAAGGATAAAGGTTGTTCCTGCGATACAAGGAAACAGCGACTCAGATCTCCACTGGGATCAGAGAAGTCTCGAGAAAAGGGATAAAGGTTGATCCTAGGATACAAGGAACTAGTGACTCGAATCTCCACTAGGATCAGAGGAGTCTCAAGAAAAGGGATAAAGGCTGGTCCTAGGATATAAGGAATAAGTGACTTGGATCTTCTCCAGACTTAGAGGAGTCTTGAGGAAAGGGATAAAGGTGGTCCTAGGATACAAGGAAACAACGACTCAGATCTCCACTGGGATTAGAGGAGTCTCGAGAAAAGGGATGAAAGTTATGTGCAACTTACTCGCTAACCAGAAGGTTTGTTCTTGTCTGTAGCTCGCCTGCTTCACTGTATGACTGCTCTATCTGTTCACTTGATGCTATTGGTACTATAGGACGATGATGGTTGATCTAGATAAATCATTGCTCGGGTTTTGCACTATAGGCTTGCTGTCATGTCATTGACTTTTGGGGAGTTCGTCTTTGGCACTGGACTGTCGACTGTGCTCTTGCTTGCTGACTAGGGGAATACTGATATTCTGACTTTGCTCAGATCTTAGAGGCTCATGGCTGTTGTTGTCTTCGTTTCTGCACTCGAGCTATGGAGCAGACAACATGTTTTGGATGAAGATACTGTCCCAAAAAAGGTCAACCAACAGGACAGTTGACATGCCCCTGGTTAACGGGGAAGGTTATCACCATAAAGGTAGCTGACATGCCCCTGGTGTATGGTATCCCCAGCTCGGTCTTTGGCCAAGGAGCAGCTCACATGCCCCTGGTTTAGGACTCGGTGAGACCTTGCAAAGTGGACAAAAGATAATGTATGCAGGAATGATAGTGTTTTGTTGCATTATCCCCAAAGATTTGGAATGCTAATGATGCCTGCCATGAGAAGAGGAGAAGACCTCGATTCACAAGACACTACCTAGATTTCTAGGCTGTTGGTGGCTCTCCGAGATGGTTGATTTGGTAGGTTAGGCTCCATGCCAAACTCTTTGGGACTTAGACTTACTTTTTTGACTTTGTCGTATTTCTTTTCTCCCTCTTAGGCTCATAGGCTCGCTCTAATCCTTGCATGGGGGTAATGGGCATCCAGATTTGGAGGGGGCTGCTGGAATTGTATGCAAGGGGTGGCTAGTCCCTTTGGTCGCTTGGATTTTTGGATGCTTGCTTCGACTCCTCCCCAAGGTGAGTGATAGGGGGTAAAGTTGGCCTACTTGCCTCTCTCTTTTAGGGCTAGCTTCTGTCTTCGACTTCTGTCTTCTTATTTATTTTATGCCCTTGTGGATATGTCTATTTTTCTATTTTGGCTCACAATCACGCTCGCTCCTAACATTTTATCTCCCTCTAGAGGTGTAAGTCCTTATAGGAGTTTGGACATTTCGCCTAACTATGGCTGGGTGGTGGCTCCTTCGCTCGCTAGAATGTCTAGGTAGTATCAACTGAAGAGGTATAAACCCTTCTCAAGCAGGCTAGCTATTCCGATTTTCGTCATCGGGATGTGATGTTGATGCTTTTATGCATAGATGCATGCAGTTATTGATGTGCTTAAGTTACTGATGTGCATGAAAGTAAAAGAGCAAATGTTGTGGATTAGATGCACTTGGATTGTCTTTTATTTTAGAACTGTGCATGCACGATGGAGTAATGGATGATGCACGATGTACGAAAGGATACTTCGCAAGGCGAGGATACACGCCTTCCGCTCATTGGTAGTATTTCTTTAGATAACATGTGTTGACTGGCTCAGGTAGCTTGACACTGTCCATATCTTTGAGGATTGTTGTGCCTCCCAAATAGACTTGCTTGATGATGTAGGGACCATGCCATTTAGTTCGGAATTTGCCTCAACCATTGGGGAGATGTATGGCTTGCAGAACTAGATCACAAGGTGCGAAGCTCCTAGGTCAGACTTTCTTCTAATATGATCTGGCCATTCTCGCTTGGTAACAGCGGACATTATACATGGCTTGTAGTATATGCTCGTCAATTAGATTTAGTTGGATGTATCTATCCTCGACCCATTCAGCTTCTTCTAGCTCAGCCTCCCTCAAGATTCTGAGTGACGGGATCTCTACTTCGACTAGTAGGACCGCTTCCATGCCATATACCAATGAGTAAGGTGTCGCTCCTGTTGAGGTTTGGACTGAAGTTCTATAGGCCCATAGCGTATAAGGGAGCTTTTCGTGCCAATCCTTATGTGTCTTGGCACTTTTCTTCAGGATCTTGATTAAGTTCTTATTTGCTGACTCCATGGCACTGTTCATCTGTGGGCGGTACAGGGAAGATCTATGATGTTTGATCTTGAGGCTCTACAAATAATCCTCCAATCTTTGAGCCAAGAAATTCTTGCCATTGTCTGAGATAATGGAGTGCGGCATCCCGTACCGGGCTATGATGTTATTCTTGATGAACTTTTTTATAGCTACAGCTGTGACGGTTTTGTAAGAGACCGCTTCTACCCATTTGGTAAAATAATCTATGGCCACCAGGATGTAGCTATGGCCATTGGATGATGCCAAATGGATGACTCCGACGACATCTATTCCCCAAGTAGAGAAAGGCCATGGTGAAGACATGATGTGCAGCTGTTAAGGGGGAGCATGTATGAAGTTCCCATGAATCTGATAGTTGTGGCATTTATGCACGAAACGGCAGCAATCTGCCTCCATAGTCGACCAAAAGTAGCCCTGTAGCATGATCTTCTTGGCTAACAGTATTCCATTCATGTGGGGGCCACATGTTCCGGCGTGGATTTGAAGCATTAAGGTGTCAGCCTCCTTCTTATCAACACACCGCAGAAGCATCTGGTTATATGATCTTCTGTACAGATGCCCTCTCCCTAGACCGTATCTTGATGCCAGGCGTGCCATGGTCTTCTTATCTGTTGTTGATGTGCCAATTAGGAGATCGCCTGATTCCAAGAAAGTCTTGATGTCATGATACTAGGGAAGCTCTGCTGACGGGTCTGCTTCCTCTATGCTCATGCAATGGACGGGCTGCTCTACTCGAGTGACCGATACGTCGACTGTGCGCTCCTCAGGTATTGAGAGTCAAGAGGTAAGAGTTGCCAGTGCATCTATGTAGGAGTTTTTGGCTCTACTCATGAAGGAAAAGCGCACTTCTTCGAACTCCTTGACGAGCTGTAAGAGATACTCGTGATATGGCACGTGCTTTGGAACCTTGGTTTTCCATTTACCGTTGATTTGGGATATGACTAACATGGCATCCCCATGCACCTGTAGCTTTCGTGCGCCATGTTCCAATGCGATTTGCAATCCCATGATGCATGCCTCGTACTCAGCTTCGTTGTTGGTGCACTCGAAAGTGAGCTTTCTAGTAAAGGGAGTCATTTGTCCCTGTGGTGTCGACAATACCGTGTCGATTCCTCTACCCCTCTTGTTGACAGCTCCATTGAAATATAGGTGCCATCGGGACCTGTCGTCTGGCTCCTCAGAGTCTGTATCTCCCATGGCGAATAAGAAGTCCTCATCCGGGAACTACGTCTACAACAGCTCGTACTCTAGCAATGGTAGGTCAGCTAGGTGGTCCACTATAGCTTGCCCCTTCATTGATTTCTGTGTGACAAATGTAATGTCGTACTAAGATAGCATCACCTGCCATTTCACGCATCATCCCACTAATGTTGGTTTTTTGAATAAGTACTTCATGGGGTCATGCCAGCATAGGAGAAGCACTAGATACGCCATCATGTAGTGCCTGAGACGTTGGGTGGCCCAGACAAGGGTAGACAAATCTTTTCGATAGGACTGTACTTGGCTTCGCAATTGTTGAACTTCTTGCTCAAGTAGTAGATGGCTTTCTCCCTACGTCCTGTCTCATCGTGTTGCCTAAGGACTGCACCCATGGAGTGTTAGGTAGTGGAGAGATATAGCAGCAGAGGTCGTCCTGGTGTGGGTGGAACCAAGACAAGAGGTTTTGTAAGGAGCTACTTGATTTTGTTGAATGCAGCTTGGCATTCCTCATTCTAGTGGATCTGTGCATTCATTCTTAGCATCTTGAAGAAAGGCTTATAGATGGGAGTAAGCTATGCGATGAACTAACTGATGTACTGTAACTGGCCCAATAAGCTCTGAACTTCCTTCTCAGATGTAGGGGAAGGCATATCGATGATGGCCCTTGCTTTACTAGGGTCGACCTCAATTCTCCTTTGGCTGATAATGTATCCTAGAAGCTTGCTAGAAGACACCCTGAATATGCATTTGTTGTGGTTTAGATAGTGCTTGTACTTTGTGAGGCGACCGAATAGCTTTCTCAAATAGACTAGCTGCTCCTCAGGATCTTTGGACTTGGCAATCATATCGTCTACATAGACCTCTTTTTTTTTATGCATGAGGTCGTGGAACAGTGCAGTCATTGCCCTTTGATAAGTTGCACTGGCATTCTTGAGCCCAAATGGCATTACACGATAATAGAAAACTCCCCAATGGGTGATTAAGGAGGTCTTCTCTATATCCTCCTCGATCATTTTGATCTGGTTGTACCCCGAGAAACCATCCATGAATGATAACATTTTGTGTCCGGTCGTGTTATCCACCAAGACATCTATGTGAGGAACTGGGAAGTCGTCTTTGGGGCTAGCCTTGTTGAGGTCTCTGTAGTCGATGTACATACGGACCTTCCCGTCTTTCTTTGGCACAGGGACCACATTGGCTAGCCATTCTGGGTACAACTCTACTTTAAGGAAGTTCACCTTGTGCTGCTTCATGATTCCTCCTTGAGTTTCAAGATCCACTGAGGTCGCCATCTCCTAAGTTTTTGCTTGACGGGACTCTCGTTGGGCTTCAGGGGTAACTTGTGTACCACCACTTCAACATCTAGGCCGACCATGTTGTCGTAACTCCAGGCAAAGACATTTGTGTATTCCTTCAGAAATGATATGAAATCTGCCCTAGCCTGTGGTCATAGCTTAGCACTGATGAGTACCTCCTTGATATCTTCTATTGTGCCGATGTTTACCCATTCAGTTGCTTCCTCGACATGCATATTTGGGCCCTTTGGATCATTGTCGTAGGGCTGGAATTTGGGTGTCTCACCTTCTTCATCCGTGTCATCATCCTCTTCCCCATGAGCGATGAGCTGTGATATGATTTCCTCTTTAAAGGATGGGTCGGTGACATCGAAGGAGAGGATGTGCTCTGATTTCTGCCCCTAATGATTCTTTATGATGGTCACACTAACTTTGGTGTTCTTATATCTGCACTATGCGACTTCTGGCTCTTCAACCGTGGGCTCTGCTGATTGGTCGGGTTGCTCTATTTCCTTGGCTCCTGATACTATTTTTTGATTTTATTTTTTTTTATTTTTTTTGGGTTTTTCTATTTTTTTTGGGTTTTCTGGATTTTTTGATTTTTTTTTTTGGATTTTCTATAGTATGTACAAGTGGTGCTATTGACTAGCGGTTGTCCTACTACTGACTGATGGGAGTGATGCCACCTGGCTTCCCTCTTGAGCTTAACTCAGGGTCTTTTTTTTTTTGATCCTCACCTTGCTTAAGGTGAGGCTTCCTCTGCATATGCCATCTAGACCCACCTTCCAACTCCAAAAAGATTAACTCTATTGGTCAAGTGGGTTCTAGTTATGAATTAGCCAAGACCATGATGGATGGGTGATCCAGCTACTAGTGGGGGGTTGCTGGCTCTAATTCTGACACCCTTGACTTTCCTTTCATTAGCCTATGATACTCGGCTGCGTCCTCGGCCAACACTGACAACTGCTCTTGGAACAGAAGCCCTAGGTCACTGACTTGCTTACTCGACTAACCTGCCCTGCCAACTGTCTCATCCTCTGCCATGATGTAATTAGAACATTGAACAACACTTTGTTCTGCCACTACCTCATCTGAACTGTGGACCTCTGCTGATTGGATCTGAGACCACTGTGAACAATGCCCTAGACTGACCGACTGCACTGACGGATCTACTGATGCCACTGCTTGCAGGACTATCGCTGTGGGGCTCGCTGTTGGGGCGGTGGCTGATCTTGTCAAAGCGCCTTCCGACGGTTGAGACTGTGACTACACCATCTGGTGTCAGCTCCTCTTTGTAGTGGCCTGGCTCTGATTGGGATCGAGTATCCCTACACTGACAAAATTGGTGAGGTCTGACGGAATCAAAATCTTCTTGTACCTCCTGGTACACGAATATCCGTCTTTATGCGGCTACCACTCGTATCCCCGACCCTCGAACTCTCACCTCACCTCTCCTCTGCCTAGATGGGCTCGAAGATTCCTTGGCCATGTCGCCCGAGTGGTGTCCCCTTCTTGTATCCCCATTTATGGCATACGTTTTCGATCATCCGATGGGGATTGCTACGAACGGTCAGGTAATTGACACGCTCGAGAGCCAGAATATAATTGACAGGCTCAAAGCGATTGACCCGGAACATGACGTCGGACGGCTTAGGATCTAATGGACGGTCTGAAGGGAGACAACAAAGCCCGACTCAACCTTTTCCTTGTCTAGATCTTCCACCATGACAACAACTACGTCGTTGCTCTAGCGAAACTTAACCATACGGTGGAAGGTCGAGGGGATCACTTGATACTTGTGCAGACAAGGGTGTCCAAGCAGAAGATTAAAAGAGGGCTCCAGATCCACAATATAGAATTCGACGTCGAAGACTACAAGCCGTATAGCGAGAGGAATAACCAGCATCCCTAGCGCGTTGTGATGCCTGTTATCAAAAGCCGTCATTCCCTTCGTGGCTGGTATGATATCCTCGGCTTTGAATCCGATTTTGTTTGCTATGCGCAAAGGGCAAACATTAAGGCCCACACCGTTATCAACCAGGGTGAGGGGAATTTAGAAGCTCTGATATTGCGCCATAATGAATAGAGGTTGGTTATGATTGACTCCTGTTGGAGGCAACTCCTTGCTGGAAAAGGAAATGACATGGGGGCTCTGCGATCATGTCCACCATATTCTCAAGAGCGGACGGTTCTATGGTGGGGGAGACGTGAGCAGGCTGAAAGACCCTAAGGAAAGCCTCTCGATGTTCCACAGAAGTATGGATGAGATCCCAAATGGAGATATTAGCCTTAACCTTCTTCAGTTGTGATGTGATGTCGGCGGAGGTCTGCTCCTACCAGGTCGAGGAGGTAGGGATAGAACAAGGGACCGTCCTAGAAGGTTGGGTGGTTGGCTGAGGAAGGAAAGACGCTGGACGGACAAGCTAGGCTACTAGCGCTGGTGGCCTATACACGCTCCCTGACCTGGTGACTTCTGCACACATTTGTGTGGCATAATCTTAGGATACACGGTGAGTGTCCCTCGTCAGGTGGATGACAAGAGGGGTACGTGCCACTAGCTCTAGTGGCGTCGACAACGAACTGACAGAAAGTTGGTCTGGCTGGAGAGGGTATTGGATAGGATGTTGTACAAGAGGATGCTGGACAGAATGTTGGACAGGAGGCTGGCTAGGATGCTAGAATGGAGACTGGACAGGATGACTAGGCATGGGTTGAGCTAGTAAGCAAATGGGTGACCTAGAGTGCATGGTCGGCTGTGCAACGGTACGCTTTGCGCTAGCGGTCAACCGTATTATGTGGACGGCTGACTTGGAACCGGCACGACTCAAACGATAAAGATGAGTGGGGAAAGGCTTATCAACAGTGTGGATCAAGTTAGAAGGCTCTACTACGGATGTTGTAGACCCAAAGGTAAACAGGAAATGGACTCCTGAGGTCCCAGCGCCTGCTGAGTTGTTATGCGCAGGCATGGACTGGTTGACTATGTTGGGGTACGCTGGTGGTGCTGGTGCATGTAGAGGCGGTGGTGCAGGTGTAGTGTGTGCCTCCTAGGTGTCGATGATGATGACCATGCAGTCAATCAAATCCTAAATGGCACTCCGAAGAGCCGTGCAATTGTCCATCGAATGACCCGCGCAGCGGTGGAAATTGTAGTGGAGGCTCGTGTTGTACCACCCCAGCAGAGGGTTTGGCGGGGAGTGGACCTCTGGGAGTTTTAGGATTGACACCACCTTAGGGAGGATGGTACTCAGTGGTTCAACAAATGGGATGTACTGTCGTGCAGCACGATGAGGCCTTCTCTACCCTAGGCAGGGTCCGTGTCGGACTGGTGCTGTAGGATACACCGGCAGGGTGATGGTGGTGATCTGTGGTGTGTACAGTGCCCTAAGTGTAGGTGCATAGACGAACTGATTCAGGCCTAGTTGGCTCACCACATTGACGGGCATGGCGGGTGACCCTATGTATGCGACGGTAGGCTTGGGAGGATTCCGCCTCTTAGGGTAACTAGTGCCAGCGTCGTTACGAGTGTTGCTGCTCACATGGTGATCCAGGGATGCGGCCTGTTTGGCAAAAGTGGCGATTGCAGGAAAGCCACCACTACGGAGGGAGCTCTCTACACGCGCACCTGCCCGAATCAAAGATGGGAAGGTGTGACAGATTGAATGCTTAACAGAGCCCCAATATCTGGCTGTGCAGCTCAGATAATGATTTCGATAGACTTCTCGTTAGAGGATCTATCTCTCACTTGCGACGCGAGGCACGCCAGCGGCCGACGTACTCCCTAAACAGCTTGCGAGAGGTCCTTTCGAGTCTTGATCGAGCCCATGTCAAGCAATGTGAACCATTTGAGGGCTGGACCGATGAGACTCTTCTAGAAAAGGTGGATTAGCAGCCTCTCGTTAGCTCAGAGCTGAGCAGGATCTCCGGAATATGCCCTAAGATGTGAAATGGGGCAACCCTTACTGTTGCATTTTTCAAAGTCCGAGATCTGAAAATGTTGTGGGAATGTCGCCTCTAGGAAATAACAGAGGTCCCGAAATCCGTAGGGTTGGCGGTCGCCTCCCCGCACTTGTCGAAGTGCTCTCTCTTGGTCACCCATCTTGGCATGGAGGGTATTTGGAGCTGCTGCCGACGAAGGTGATGCAGTAGGGGGATCAACCGCATATGCTGTGTGGGTCGCACCTATGTGCTCCTCTAGGTCCACCATCATGCCTCCTAGTGCCGCGGCATGATGGCTAGCATATCTGTACAAAAGTGCTGGATGTGATTGTGGAAATGAAGGTGCCTGAACCTGAAGGTGTGTAGGAGGAGGATGAGTGGAGAGCTGTGTGGCAGTGGGTGCTGAATGTGGGAGTAGCAGCTATTGCAGCGGTACAGCGCCAGGCTATAGGCTCTATGAATGTTGTACTCTTCCCAACCCAACGGGCTGACCACCAGATGCTGGAGTAGAATGCGGTGCAGTGAGGTGGTGTGTCTGGGGTGGCAGGGTCACACCTAAAGTGGGTGCAGTGAGGAGCTGGGGTGAGGGCTGAGGCAGTGGTGTCGATGCCTGGAACACCGGAGCAGGCTGCCGAGGAACCTTAGGAACATTAGGGTCTATGGTAGGCTGAATAGCAAAGGCCATGCCATCGATCTTCTGGGCAAGGGCCAACAGATATTTTGCTTATGCGATAGGGGATCCCTCAGGAACAGTGAGGGATGGCACAATCAGAGGTCTAGATGTCAAATGTGGGACCACTATGGGTTGCCCTAGCGGCAGGGAAACTGCAAGAGATGTTGCCACAGTGGGCTGAGTGCTAAAAGAGAAGGAACCCTGAGGAAATGAGGCCATCAGCGATACATCTGGAACCCGAGCAAGGGTCATCGTGATAGACTCAGAGCCTGGCTCTACACTGGCTAAGGTCGGTGGATATTTCACAAGATAAGGGATAGAACCTTCGTGATGCACGAAGGGGACAGAAAGGGTAGGAGGGACTGAAAATGGAGTGTCCTCCTGAGCAACAATAGCGGAAAGAGACTCGCTAGTGCGCTGGGCCATGGCTAATAGAGAACAGGTGGGAACCGAGCTACGATGGCAGACAAGGGGATGAATCTTAGGATGAGCTATCGTCAAAGTGACGAATAACTCAGGAAAAGACGACCAGCAATGAAGCATCGCAAATAGGGGAGTCAAGGCAGGAACACTCAAGCAGTGGCTAAGGAACTCACGCTCTACCTAAGAGGAAAAAAGAATCCACTAGTGTTAGAACCAGCAACAAAATGCAGTTGTTATGGTGGCGTGAATGGCATTCATGCACATGGATGCAACTAACATGCTCTCTCTCACCAACTAAGTGTTTCCTAAAAGGTCGTCTACTCCAAGATCACACATGGGTAAATAGGTCTCTAACTCAGGCTAGAAAGTAAAGGTCCTCGCTCTAAATCTTGGCCAAAGCGCAGGTAGTGAACTAGTGGTGCGTTGGTGGCCTCATCTCTTGCAGTAGCATGGAGTTGTACCCTCTACTAACACCGACATGACCCCAAACTAGGGGGGACAAACTAGCAACATGTCCTACGCCAAAGCTATAGAACGGGCTACTAGAATTGTCCTTCGCGGACTGTAGGTGGACTTAGGGGAGAAGATGCATGCCCTATATGATCAATCATGCAATATGCTTTTGTTTTTTTTTTACTTGCATTTTATTAACCAAGGGGGAGAGTTTTGATTTGCCCTCTAGTTTTGCCTTATTAATTGTTCTCTGAGTTGTGTGTTTTACTTTAACCAGAAGGGGGAAACAAACATGTCTCTACTCTCCTAGGCATGTCAAGTGCGAACAGGGGAAGAAAACACACAAGTAAGGCAAGCAAGCAAGCAAACAACAAGTGAAAGGAATGATCATGGCATGTGCAAGTGTCGTGGCATCATGATTGTTAAATGAAAAACATCCATCACATCAAAAGGCAAGATATATAGCATGTGTGTGCAATGACAGAGCAAATGTGTGAAAGAAAGTGCGAAAGGCCCGCTAACTAAACAAACAATCACCAACAAAGCAAACAAACCAACATGTGAAGCCAAAGAAAGCAAAGAGACTAACCTGAAAGCCAGAATCTTGTACACCCCAGCAGAGTCGCCAGTTCTATGACCATGCCAACCCGGAGATCCGGCGCAGAGTCACACAAGAGGGAGGAGATCACAGCCATGCCAAGATGACAAAGGCGCAAGATAGGATGAGACGAAAAAGAAAAGGAGTCGCCACCTAGTCTTTTAAGAGAAAGATGAGGAAAACCACAAAGAATGGGATGCATGTGATGCCAATGTGAAGGCCGGGTGTCTGCTAACCAAAGGATGGGTAAGGATTCCTATTACGCTCAGGGAAAGTGTTAGGCACCGTCGTACGCCCGAGAAATTCGGTCTTTCTAGTCTATTTGCTTGCTAATGGCTAAATGAATGTTTGCTAAACCTAGATCTTGCTCTAAACATGCTAATATGAATGCCAAGACAAAACTGGATGAATGTGCAATATGATATGCAAAAATTGCGAAGAAATCCACATGAAATGACGAAATCACAAAATACGACACGACAAAGAAAATCACATGAAATGACGAGGTTTTTGAAAGGAACCCCTCAGAAACCCATGCTGTTATCAAAAAGATAAAAATGGGGTCAACCCCAAGTCCTCGGAATCAGGGAAAAAGTCGTGAAATTCAAAAAAGAGAAATAATCCGCAAATAGGCCAATATGGGCCTTCGGTCAGTTCGTGTATGCCCTCGGGCGATGAAATCCAAATCAAATCAAGAAATCCGAAACGTAGGATTAAATAGAATCAAATCGAATGTCGGGTGAGAGATTCTGAAAACAAAATGAAGAAAAATCCAAGAATGAAACACATGAGATGCAAACTCACTTAAAATGGAGGGACTAATGCGCAAATGTGATAAAAACTATATGAAATGCATGAATAAGTGCCTAAATGTGTAAAAAGTGCTAAAAGATGGCTTGGACAAGGATTATGTTAGGCTGAGCGCAAAAACTAAGATGCATGCACATGGATTGGAGGCACAAGGGCAATTTGGTCATTTTAATGGCCAACTGTGATAAATGCATGTATGGGGATGATGCATGGTCTAGGATATGTCGAAATGTATACAAAATATCCAGAAAGTGTTATTTGAAAGAAAACATGGATGGGAAAAACAATAAAATGATGTAAACACAATAAAGGACAAACACAAGGACTAAAATGCAAAATTTACAGAAAGGGTGAGAGTTTGGATCAAAATATATTCAGTGGTTTCTATTCTAGTATGCAGATGACGGATCAAATGACAATGTGACACTGAGATGTGTGGAAATTGTACCTAGATAATTTCCTAAAAACTCAGGGTCTAAAGTGCAAAATTCTCACATAAGTGCAAATGCGACCAAAATATGAAATCAAAGACTATTTAACAATGAAAACATGATTTTCAAATGGAACCTATGATTAAATGCAAAAATATGAAATGCAATGAGCGGAAAATGTCAAGCATATGCAAGAAAACATTTAAAACCCTAAATAATGGATTTAAAATTAATCTAAGGGTCTAGATGCAAATTTTTAGTGCTCAGGAATTATTTATTTAGAACTCAGGGACTTGTGTGCAAAATGTCTAGGTCTGATCGTGATAAAAATTGGGCTTTCATGTTGATCAGGGTAATTATAAAGTTTGTTAGGGTCAACATGCAAAATTTCCAAGAAGAAACTCATTTTTTAAAAACTCTAGCGCTTATTGAAAAATCTCAGGACTTAAATGTGATAAAAATTCAACTTTAATGATGGTTAGTGTGATTTTAAAATCTTTCAGGGTTCAGAATGCAAATTTCACAGGGAAAACTCATTTTAAAAAGTTCCAGGGGCCAAAGGTAAATGTTCAGGACTTAAGTGCAAAGAAAATCATGATCTCAAGGACATAATGTGATAAAACATGCATGAATGCAATAAAGATGAAAAATTAAAATGTACAGGGGATTATATGCAAATCTTACAAAGATAAATAAATAATTGAAAGTTTTTTAAAACTACAGGGACTAAAAAACAAATATTTGGACCCAGATGTAATGAAAAAGGACTTAAATGTAATATCATAAGGACCAAAGAATAAAAACCTAAAACTAAGGGGCCTAGGACCAAAAATCTTCCTTTCGAAGATCACCAGCGGATTGCCGACGTCTCCGTTCCAACGTGCACTCCAGCAATGATCCAACAGCGGTCCAGTGGCAAAGGGAGGTGGGCGATGGTCCAGAAGGTTGGAGCGAGGCACAGCGACGGTCTTCGACGCATTGAAAGAGGGCTAGGGAGGCATGAGGATCTCCCCCCACCCCGGGCTCCGGCGTGGTGCTCTGTCGGTGCCGAGGAAGGTGACGCTGAGGTGGCTGGCGGTGGCCCAGTGGTTGGAGCGGCGCTATGAGGGTCAGGAGAGCTTTGGGGGGTAGAGAGGCTCCGAGAAGTCCAAGGATGGCGATGGCTACGATGATGGCTACGGTGGGAGCTTTGAGGATCTCCCACCTCTACGTCGACGGCGATGGCTACGGTGGATTGTCGGGGCACTACGGCAGTCCGGGCAGCGGCATGGCGGTGCGAAGGAGTTCATGGAGGTATGGCGAAGGTCTCTGATGCAGCAACGTGGAGCAAGGGTGTCTGGTGAACTCCAGCGCCTCCTCGACGACAGTCGACGGTCGATGGGGCAGCGGCGACGGCAAAGGGTGTCTGGGTCCACGGGATGCTAGAGAGGCTCCTCCAGAGCAAGGGAGCTCCGAGAGGAGGAGGAAGAAGGAGGAGTGGCCTCGAGGGCCTCACCTCGATCCTAGAGGCCAAGGGCCTCGCCGGTGGTGGTGAACCCACCATGAGAGACTGGGTCAATGGCGCACAGGCGGTGTTGCTCCGCCATGGTGCGATCCAGGGAGCTTAAAGGGACCTAAGGGGCATGCTTTTCGAATTAAAAGGGAGGGAGATTACCTAGGTGGATGTTCCTGTTGTCTCCAGTGGCGACGACGGTGTCTCCAGGGAGCTTAATTAGGGTTTTGGATTTTAATTTTGGGTTTTTGGTGTCGTTAATTAGGATTTTTGGTTTAATTAGGGTTTTGGTGTTTTAATTAGGGTTTCCACTTTATTACTTGGATTTTAAATCGATTTAAGTGGATTTTATTTCATTTTGACTTTAATTAGGGTTTTCACTTGATTAATTAGATTTTTAGGTGGTTAAAATGGATTTTATTTGATTTTGACATTAATTAGGGTTTTTATTTCATTAATTTGGATTTTAAGTGGATTTTATTTAATTTTGACTTGAATTAGGGTTTTTGTTTGATTAATTGGATTTTAAGTTGATTTTATTTAATTTTGACTTGAATTAGGGTTTTCACTTTATTAATTTAGGGTTTTAAATTTATTTTGTTTGGTTTTAATTTTGATTAGGTCAGAGTGGACTAGTGTGGGCCAGAATGGGCTTGTGTAGGCTTAAGTGGGCTAGGTTTTTTGGTGGTCGCAATCAGAGCATCTTTCTAGAGGAGCCTGCTACCAAGTGACTTCGAAATCGGGGTGTCTACAATAGCATATAACATTAGATGCCAAATTATCAACGTAAAACGTTAAACGTTGGAATTTGAGACGTTCAATGGCTTGAATTTGTAAACGGGCCTATGGGGAGCATTTGGGCTTAGAAAAAGGCTTCTATGGATGAATCAAACTTGCTATGATGCAACAGGACTTAATAAAAGGTAAAGTAGTGTCAAAACAAGATATTTATAGGAGTTTGGACACTTCTTCCTACTCTTAGTGGGTGGTGGCTCCCTCACCGGCCTGGTCATCTAGGCAGTATCAACAGAGGATGGACAAACTTCTCCCATGTAGGCTAGCTTTCCAATTTTCCTCATTAGGGTCTCCAAATGGTTCGTGGGGTCTGCTTAATTGCGACAAAATCCTAACACTTAAGGATCAAGTTGAGGTTAAAGGAGTATTGTTTCAAGAATGCCTGGCTAAGGTCATTCCAAGTCTTAATAGCAGCCATGTCAATGGATGTAAACCACTTAAGAGCTGACCTTGTTAGACTTTTTTGGAACAGGTAGATCAAGAGCCTCTCATCGCCTTGAAGCTACATGAGGTCTTCACAATAGGCCTTCAGATATTATATTAGGCAACCCCTACCGTTGTATTTCTAAAATTCTAGGATATAAAAGTTCAAGGGGAGTGCCACCTCTTGAAAGTAGCAGAGGTCCAAGAACTGGTAGGGCTAGCAGTCCCCACCTTGCATTTGACGAAGTGCCCTTTCTAGATCACCGACTTTGGTAAGGAGGGCATCTGAGGTTGCTGCTATCATGGTCTACGCAGTTGGGGTAGGTGCCTCTACATAGTGTAGGTTGCACCTGGGTGCTCCTCCGGATCCACCATCATATCCCCTGGTGTCTCGACAAGACGCCAGTGTACCTGTGCATGGGTGCTAAATGTAGTGGTACAAATGATGATGTCTGTGTCTAATGTAGGGGAGAGGAATTGGCAGCTTACGATGCTATGTGGAGTGTAGAGTGCAGAAACAACAGCTATTGTACTAATACAATTCTGGGCAATAGACTTAAGGAATGTTGTACTCTAGCAAGACCATGGTATTGGCCACCAGCTAATTGAGTCATATGCTATGGATAATTGGGTGCCATTGCAAGAGGCAGAGTTGATGCCCCCATCGTCGGAGTAGTGAGGGGTTGTGGCAATGGTCGAGGCAGAGGTGCAATGGGTGTGACCTGAATCCTAGGAGTCGGTTGCAGAGGAACCTCAAGAGCAAGAATAGATGGGGCCAATGTAGGATTGAGCGCAAGAACTAGGCCCTATAGCTGTTGTGCGAGAGTTGTCATATGTTGTAGCTACATCGATGGGGTCTCATTGACTGTAGCTCCAAGAGATGGGAGTGAGAATGGGAGAAATGCAAGTGACAATTGAAAACCAAACTGTCCAAAAGGCAAAGAACCTTTCACAAAAGTCGCCGCAACTGATTGGGTGTCAAAGGAGGTTGGGCCTTGAAAAGAATGGAACAAAGGTAGTGTCTCTAGTGCTCGAGTGATGGTCATGGTAATAGACTCCATGATAGGCTCCCTAACGGTCTTAGACTGCCAATGTCCTACAGCAAAAGGTGAGGTGGTCAACGGGATCTAAAACTGGTATCCACAAGGAGAGGAGGGACCAACAGAGGTCAAAGCAAAAGAGGGAGGGGTCGAAACCACGATCTCCTCCTGAGCAATAGAAAGAGGCTTGTTGGTTTGCTGGGCCATGGCTAACTGCAAGTGTGTATGAACATAGCTATGGTGGAAAGTAGAAGCACAAACTCTAGGACAAGCTATTGGTGAAAGCTTTGGCGGTCCCTTTGTTGATCCCTCCGACTAGGTGGCTCTACGAGCTTCTCCCTGGCGATTGTGAGGTTCTCTCTTTCGGTGGCTCCCAGTGGCGACTGTGAGACTCCAGCGATGGTTGTATTCTCTTCGGCGGCAGTGGGAGTAGGCCAGTATTTTCCTTGGACTTCGTTTTGCACCCGAGTGGGCTAACGTGGGCTCTGGTGTTGTCCACGTGGCTATTTGTGTTGCTTGCTTGGGCGTCTACATGTAGGCTCTGATTCTTGGCGAATGTGGGGCCGGGCCCATTTTTGACACGTCATGGTTAAGGGAAGATCCAGGGCTTCCTGCGGCAACGATGGTCCCATGCTTATTTCAGAGGGAATTCATTTCAGCGGGAGTCATCCTACGTTGGATTCTGCTTCAGGTGGTAGTTGTGGGCGGTCGGAAAGGGACCACTATTGGTAACGATTCTACGAACTTGACAGCTTTGCAGTCCTTGGGTGCTGTCAAATCCGATCTTCGTGGCGCTATATCCAAGCCTGGTAAGCACGAGTCTTTGGGGGGAAATAGAAGGGACAACTTTAAGTCTCTGGGCTGCTCTAAGACTAGGAGCGACCATCGAGAAGCTGGTGTGGCACCTTGGCAGCTGCTGATGTTGTAGGCGATGATGTGGCAGATTGTGGGGAGATGAAACGGTAGGGGCGCAGTCTTACCATTTGTAGGAGTGGACCAGGCTCATTTGACATGGAGGGCAGGAATTTGAAATTCGGTGAGCTTAGCAGCGCATTTGATTTTTTGAAAGGAGGGCCTGGCGAGACGTCTGCATGCTCATCTGGTACTGTTGCTGATGTGGGGCCCAGCTCCAATGGGTAGAAGACCATTGGCTACATTCTTGGGTTGGAGCCCACTTGTGAAATTTTGAATGACCTTGAGAAGGCTATGGGTGGCTCCTCTGTGTCACTTGGGTGTGTTGGTCTTGCAACTCTTCGTGAGGGCTCTGAAGATGGCGACCTTTTTCCTTCAGGTCGCCGATGGTGACAGTGACTCCGACATTCATCCTAGCTCCAATGCCCATCATGGTAGCTCCTCTCAGTCTGACGGAGATGCCTCTCCACGACGACGCCGACCACCGGTGGCTCCTGGCTTTCATCGAGGTTTTCTGCAGTTTGTTGCTCGCGATGGGCTACGTGGACGTGATCAACAACCCTCTAGGCAATGACAAGTCTCCAAGTCTGTGTCCTGGAAACCAGCCACTTAGGTGAAGCCCTCTTGGGCGGACAAGGCTCGAGGCAAGGAGGTCTCTCATGGCTCTAAGGATGATCGCATGCTTCCTACCTTTGAGCCGGACTTGGTGGATGGACAGACTGGGGTGGACTTCGACCCCTCGAAGGTGCAGGATGCTCTGGACAAGTGGACAAATAAGCTGATGGGTTTCGTCATTGGAGCCAACCCTATGGGACGTGGGCTACCTAGATATCTCAGTTGGCTCTGGCAACTCTCCAGTTCTCTAGATGTCAAGACTCGTGGAAATGGCTTCTTTCTCTTTCAATTTAGCTCATCGGACGACCTCCACTACGTTCTCGATGGTGGTCCTTGGTTTATCATGGGCTGTCCACTCGTCTTGAAGTAGTGGGGACCTTCCTCTAGGTTTGAGGTTGAGCAACTAAAGGCAGTCCCAATCTGGGTTTGTTTCCCTCTGTTGCCTTTGTAGCTTTGGTCGCCTCACATGCTTGGAAGACTAGGTAGAGCCTTAGGCAAGGCTGTCATGATGGATAACCCCACTATGGAGGCCTCCAGGCTCGAGTATGCCCGCATCTGTGTGGAGGTTGGATTGGACTTCTCCTTCCCCTCCTCTATCCCATCTCTCAACAAGCGGACCAAAGTCCTTGAAGATTTTCAAGTGGTGTACGAGTGGCGCCCATCGTCATGTCGGCATTGTGAGACCTTTGCGCATACGGAAAGTGCCTGTGTGGTTAAGGCTGTAGCGGAGCTCAAAGGGAAGGCAAACATACCCAGAAGTGTCGCCACACTTGACTAATGGAGATGGACCAAGCAGTCAATGGCATGTCCAGGGTGTAACAGCTGCCCTTGGCTCGCAAATCGCTCATGGTGATGGCAAATGTAACCTAGAGGGAGCCGAGCGGTGGACTGTCTACTCAGATGACTGAGGCTGCAAAGCCTCTGCCCCAGCTACTGCTGCAGAAAACTAGGTAGCTGCTGGAAGTGCGAAAGATGCTGACCGGACCAAGGCGCAAACTAGGAGGGCTGGTAGGAAAGCTGCGGTGGCCAAAGCGCAAACCAATCGAAACTGTTTCTCTGAATTGAGCCATTCCGTGCTGTCGGAGGATGATCGTGGTACCCATTGCTCATCGGATGGATCGGAGTCACCAGATCGCTCCTGGGCTACTACTAGGCGGATGGGGCGTCCATCGGAAGATAGGGTCCCCCCCGACCCCCTTCCTTCCCAATGAAGATCTTACTGTGGAATGAGCATGGTGCCAATTCTCCCAGCCCCTGCACTATGATCAGGGAGAGGATCAATAGGGGCAATTACGACATTGTTTGTTTAGTGGAGCACAAGTTCCAATCAGATGCATCTGTCAGTAGGTTTGTCTCACCAGTGTGGCCAGGCACCACTGCTGCCCACAATGTTGCCAAGGCCCTGGGTGGATGTATTTTGCTTATATGGAGTGATGCTGTCAAGCTGGATTGCATCCGTGTTTCTGAGCAATCTATGTGCTTTGATGTTAGCAACGTGGTGAAACCCTTCCAGCTTGTTGCTGTATATGCTCATAACCGCCCCTGCGAACACCGTGTTCTCTGGTCAGAGCTCAAAGGACTGAGCAAATTGGATGATGCGATGATTCTAGGTGACTTCAATTGTGTTCGTGAGGCTGAGGACCACATTGGCCCTGGGGTTCTGATCCAATCGGCCGTGGATGCGTTTAATGACTGCATTGACCAGGAGGACTTGCTGGAGCTTCCGACTACCGATAGAATATTCACTTGGTTTGGTAGATGGGGCTCAACCGCTGTCTTCTCTAGGTTGGATTGGGTCTTCGTGTCGAAGGGATGGTTGGAGTCTTTCCCTAGCTCCGCCGCCATTGTTGGAGATCGTCTTGTTTCTGATCACTACCCTTTAGATATTACCATCTCTAAATGTGCCCTCAAACCTCCACCCTCCTTCAAGTTCTACAACCACTGGGTGGCTCACCCGTAGTTCATGGATATTGTCAAGGAGGGTTGGCGCTCTACTGTGGCAGGAACGCCCTTGTATCGCTTGTGCATCAAGCTTGCGAATACGCGGCGCTGTCTGGCCCGTTGGGCCAAAGAAACTTTTGGGAATGCAACTAAAATGGCTAAGCAACTTGCCGAGGAGCTGAGAGGCATCCAACGCCGGCGCCTAGAGGATGGATTCACCACTGATGCTGGCTACCCCTTAGACCACTGTGAAGATGCTCTGCGTGCCAAGCTCCGGGACGTCCTCGCCCAAGAGGAGCTTGTTCTTCACCAACAATCCAGAGTGCAATGGCTGGCGGCTAGAGATTGTAACACCGCTTTCTTCCATTGATCTCTCCTTCTTAGGCATGCCCAGAATGAGGTCAAAAGTTTAAGAATTGGGGAATGCCCTGTTACAGAGCCCGGGATGATCCTTGCTGAGGCACGATCCTTCTTTGCTGAACTCCATGCTACGTCGGCTACGTGTGCCGCCCTCTCGGAAATGCCCCTCCCTTATCTCCGATGAGGATAATGTGTTTTTGGTCTCTAGGGCTAGCCTAAAGGAGCTTAGGTCCACCATTTGGTCCATGAATGGGAATAAGGCACCGGGTCTGGATGGCTTCAATGTCCAGTTCTTCAAGGCGACGTGGGATATCATCAAGTACGACCTACTCAGCATTGTCAACAACTTCATCTGATCGAGCAAGCTACTCTAGTTAGTTAATCGCACCTCCCTCAAACTTATTCCCAAGGTGGCTGCCCCTGATTCCCTCAATGACTTCTGGCCAATCGCCTTTTGTAATGTCCTCTACCACATCCTCTCCCAGTTGCTTGCACGACAGCTGAAGGCACATCTCCATGGCCTCATTGACCTAGCCCAGCATGCTTTTGTCACGGGCCAATCATTGTCGGATGCCATCCTATTGGGTCATGAGGTCGTAAGTGGTTTCCACCTCGACAGAGACTCCCCAAAGATGGCTGCTCTCCTGGATCTCTGGAAGGCTTTCGACACTCTCGACTGGTCCTTTCTGCATGGGGTGCTTCGTCGGATGGGGTTTGGCTCTCATTGGTGCGAACTCATCCAATCAATGCTTCGATCAACCATGCAGGTGAATATCAATGGCAGATTGCCAAAGCCCTTTGTCAATGTGAACGGCCTCCGCCAGCGAGACCCGATTGCCCCATATCTGTTTATCATTGTGATGGAGGCCCTCTCTTGTATGCTCCGAGTTGTTGTTCAGAACCAAGACATCTCCCCCTTACAACGTAGTCAACGAGCTATCTCCCACAACCTTTTTGCGGACGATCACTTTATTTGTGCTGGGGGAGATGCACGCTCTGCTTCTGGCATTCGCAATGTGCTTAACCAGTTTGCCAGCTGCTCCGGTCTTCATATCAATCCCGCAAAGAGAGTGGTGTTCCTTGGTGGCTCGCGTATGGGTTCTGATTGTATCCCAGATATCCTTGGTATTCCGCTCGGCTCCTTCTCTGGCAACGTATCTTGGCCTCTATTTGACGTCAAAGTGCCTTTCTGCGCGTCCTTGCAGACCGCTAATCGAAAAGTTCAGTCACCGGCTCGCGGGATGGTGCTCCTCCCACCTCAATTATGCTGGCAGACGCATACTCATCTGGGCGGTTCTCTCGACGATTCCCCTGCACTGGATGGCAGTCTTCAGGCTCCCCACTTCTATCCTTGTGGATCTCAAACATATGGCACTCCACTTCCTCCAGAAGGACAAGCGATTGCCTACGGTCTCCTGGAGTGCATGCTGCATGCCACTTGATGAAGGCGGTTTGGGCTTCTGGAGGACTCGTGACCTTAACAACGTTGCAATGCTAAAGAGGTTCTGGTGGCTTGCTAATGCCTCTGATAGTCTCTGGGATGGATGGGTTAACTGTAAATACTTGCACCACTTTGATATCTGGTTTGTGCCTACCTCGTGCCGGTCATCCTGGGCTTGGCGCAGCATCCTTGCTGATCGAGCAACCGACGAGCCGCTGGATACCTAATCTGGAGTGTGGGTTCTCCTCTGCTTCAGCTTGGGAGGCCATCAGGGACCGCTCTGATAAATGTTCTTGGGCTACTACTGTATGGTTTGTTGGGCACATTCCGCGGCATGCGTTTATTGTTTGGCTGGCCATGCAGGGAAGGCTTAAGACTCAGGATCGACTCCGTCATTTTGGGCTGCCCATTGTCTCCCAATGTGTGTTGTGCAAGCGTGGGTATGAGGATCATCTTTTCTTCAATTGCCCCTACTTTGCTTTTGCTTTGCATGCGATGACGGTGTGTTTCTCCCTTCCGTAGGCCAATGCTCTGGCCTCACTCCTCAAGGGTTGCATGCTCTCGTCGATGGATCAACGTACAATTAAGCTCCAAATAGTGGCTGCTATTGTCTATTATCTTTGGGTTGAATGGAATGGCCGTTTTTTTGATGAAATGTTCCAGATCAGATTGCCAGATGTCCTATGGACCCATGTGGCAAGCATTCTAAAGCTTGCGATCTCTGTGCCTAATCTGTTACCTAGTTGGACACCTAATCTCTTCCCTAGTTAGGTTTTTGTTTTGTTTGGCTAGGCTTAGTTGGCTGTGTTTCTTTTGACTGGATTGTGTATGTTGGGTGAATTTTCTTTTTGTTGGTGCCTTCTGGTCTATTTGATGTGTGCCATGTACTTGTGTGCATATGTAACTTGTACATGATTTTGATTATACAATCACACTCTTGAGGGCTTGCCCTCCTTTTGCTTTGCAAAAAAAAAAAAAAAAACTATTGGTGAAAGTGACAAATAGCTTGGGATGCAAAGGGAAAAAACCATGGGAGGCTACCCATGACAAGGACACTCGAGTTCCTGGCTAAGGACCTTACACCAAGCTACCTATGTACAGGCAAAACAACAATAGGTGAGAACCTGAACAAAGATGCAATGCAAGTTGTTAGGGTTACATGAATGACACATAATGTAAAGGAATGCCTTAGTATGTGTCCTCTCACTATGCATGTCCCAAGTGGGCCATTCACATAGGACTCTCACATGAGTAATGGATTACGACTCGGGATAGAAAGTAAGGTTCCTGCTCTAAATCTTAGCCAAAGTTCAGGCAATGAACTAATGGTGTATTGGTGGCCTTGACTTCTACCAAAGCGATGGGTTGTACCCTCTACTAACATTGACACCACCCTAGATAAGGAGGAATGGACCAATAACTCATCCTACGCCAAAGCCATTGAACGAGAAACCAAAACCATCCTTCTCAAAATGTGAATGGACACAAGAGAGGAGAAGATGCATGCTTTCTAGTTGCTCAATCATGCGAAATGCTTTGTGTTTTTACTCGCATTTTTTATTAAGCCAGGAAGGGGAGAGAGTGTCTTGCAATCTTGAATTTTGCTTAAGCATTGCTTTTATTTTGTGGATTTTAGATTAAATCAGTAGGGGGAAGCAAAAACATCTCTACTTTCTCTAAGGTTATGTTTGGAAACACTTTTTCTTACACAGCTTATTAAGAAAAGCTAGTCTTTTGTTAAGCTATACTTTTTGTAGCTTTTATAAAGGTAAAGAAAAGCTTGTTTGTTTTGTATGTCCAATAATCACTTATGAGTTAGTTAAAGGACGATAGTACCCTCGTCATTACTGCCAACTACAGCCCACTCGTCGCTGCATCATTGTCGTCCATCACCATCGGCCACCACTACATCTTCGCTGGCTACTACCATCATCGTCGGCCACCATCACTGCCGTCGACCACCACTACCACTGCCGTCATTGACCACCACCACCGCTATTGTCGGCTACCACTACTGGCGCCATCGATCACTACCACTATCGTCGTTGTCAATGGCCACCACCACTATCATCTTCCACCACTATCACTATTGGCCACCATCGTTGCTATCGACCAACACCACCACTGCGACCAGCCACCACCACCGCTATCATTGGCCAACACCATCGCAATCAATAGCCACTACCACTATTGTTGTTAGCCACCACCACCACTGCCATCGGTGGCCACCACCATCATCATCGGCCACCACTGTTGTCGTCAGCCACCACCGTCGGCGGCCACCACCACTACCGTCGGCCACCACCACCACTATCGACCACCACCACTACTGCCATCGGTGACTACCCCCGTCGTCAGCCACCACTAATATCACTGGCCACCACCACCACTATCGTTGGTCACCACCACCATCACTGGCCACCACCACTGTCGCCGACCATCGCCACCGTCGTCGGCCAACACCACCGCTGTCATCATCCTACATCATCGTCACTGCCTCCACCACCATCGCTGTCGTCAGCCACCACCGTCGCTAGCCATCACCACTGTCACTACTGGCCATCACTACTTCCACCATTGACCACCAACACCATCATCGTCGTTGCCTTAGTACATGTTGTAATTAAAATCAACTTCTAAGGATATCATTAGAAAAGCTAAGGCTAATATTCATAGCTTTTCAAAAAGCTAACACCTATTAGCTTTTCTAAAAGCTACCTCAAGAGCTTAAAATGAACTAAAAAGCTACAACCAGCTTTTTTAGAAAAGTTCAATAAGCTGGTTCATTTAGAAATGCTTATTAAGCAATAAGCATTGTATGCAATAAGCTAGTGAAAAAAAGCATTTTCAAATGCTACCTAAGATGGAGAATGCAAAAAGTGAAAAAAACACCCAAATATGGTGAGCAAACAGCTATCATCAAACAAATGGTATGCGCATGGTATGTGCTAGTGTTGTGCTATCATGATAGTGGGCAAAAGAAACATCCATCACATCAAAAGGCATGTGGAAGTCATGTATGAGTGTGGTGACATAGCAAATGTGTGAAGCAAATCATCCACCAAGCAAAAGGCATGCATTAAACAAACATAAGGCATAAATAATGCTAAAAGGGCAAGCAAGGTAAAGCAAGGCAAGCAAGCAAGCAGGTAAAAAGACCAAAGCAAGCAAGGAAAACCAAAACGAAAGCCGGAGTCTGGCATCCCTAACGGTATAGCCAGTTCTTATGATAATACCGGAGGCTACTTAGTGTGAGGCACGAAAGGTTGAACGCACAAAATCGATAAAGTCAAGATCAAAACCAAGGTGAAAGCAAAATGACAAAGATAAGAAAACAACAGAGTCGCCACCTAGTCTATTTTAAATCAGAAGATGAGGAAAACCAAATGCAAATGAAAATACGATAAAACAATGTAGTTATGCTATGATCTGTGCCAAATAAATGTGATACATAGGTCATTGCATGCCAAAGAAAGGATAAAGACTCCTGTTACGAATGAGGACGGTGTTAGGCACTCTCATGCGCCTAACGAGTCGATCTTTTTTGGCTAACTCGCTCGCATATGTGGCTAATGCAAATGCATGCTAGCTCCATACTTTATGCCTAATATTTGATGTTGTATGCTATGCTAATGCTAATAAAACATGTAGGGCAAAAAAAATGCAGCCTAATGCTCCGTCATGCTATACGTGTTCATAATCGGGGCACTCGTGCATAGGAGTTGCAACCCACTTGGGAGATACACAAGATCATCGAGCCTAATTCTTAAAACTTCATATAGTAAGCATCATTGCTCTGGTGGATTAATGCCAAAACGTGTGTGAAATCATGCAATGCTAAATGCCATGCAAAAGTGCGAATAGCATATGCAGGAAATAGACATGGAACACAAAAGCCGAGACCAATTGAGAAAACCATGCAAAGCAAAGCTCAACCTCGTTGTCTGTGCTTTGGTCTAGGGCATGGTGGGCCAAAGAGTTGCGCTTATAGATTGTGCCTAGTAGTCACACCCCAGGCATTCTACAATAGATACTGAGCTTCATTGCCACAATGGCTTAACACATGCATTTGAAATGGGAAAATAGGCATTGGGGAAGCATGTTGAGATGTTGGTGAGCCTTCCTATGGGTTCAGAACGAACCCATGGGGCTCAATCATCTCTCTTGATCTCCATGGTGCGTCACTAGTGGCTTTCAGTTCTTATAGCCATGAAATGGACTGTAGATGTTGGAAGCCTTTTCTAAGGCATTGAGAGATGGAAGAGATGAGTGAGAATGAGGTGGGCATGGATATGCTATGCTATGTGAGTGCGCATGTAAATCGTGGCTGTCGTTGTGCCTTCCTCTGTGACGCCGAAACCATTCTCTATCACGAGGATAGTTGACCGGGACATGTTGGTTCCTAGGCTGGGGGCTTCACTGGAGCATTAAGAAGGTATTGGGGTCAAGTGCATGTGTAAGGTTGGATTCCTTCTTGAGTTCAAAGGCTGGTGGCCTCACTCAATCGATGGGAACCCATCTCTGTGTTGTGCAACAAGGATATAAAACCAATGCAGCAGGACTTGAAATCAAACCAACATGGATGCCTTAAGCCATACAAAGTAAAAGGAGGCTAAACTACAACACAAGGGTTGATTGGCTTACCTCTATTGTAGGCTGGAATTTGCCTCCCAATGGTGGAGGCTTGAGGCGGCTTTCTTCCAGACAACTCTAGAAAAGACAGTTGGATGCGAGCAAGGTTGGGAACTCAAGGGAAATGCTTGGCTATGTTGGCACTCTTTGGTTCACTTTCAGGCAAGGGCAAGGGGTGGAGACTTCTCTCAAGTTCTCTCTCAGGTGTGGGTGTTGTTGGGTGCTAGTGCAAGGTGGTGTCGTAGGATGCCAAATGCTAGAGAGACATGCAAGGCTGATGTGCTAGGGGTTTAAAAGGCTTGGAACTAAAGAGCCACAAAGTCCAAGGATCTTGAAAACCAAGAGACTCATCTCTTTATGTGAGTGGTTTGCATGTGTAATGGCTTTGAGTGCAACTCAATTAAAGGGGTTGGTTGGGAATTTAAATCTAGGATTAGGGCTTGATGCTCCCACCATATCAGAGTGCATGCCTAGATAGCTGGCGGCTAATGAAAAGCAAGAATAACTGATGCCTACAAGATAAATAGACAGATTAGTCCTTTTGAATTTAACTGATATAGGACACTGTGCACCTATTAATTGTGCCACCTTGTTGTGCTTGGAAATTGTGCCTACTATACTGCTGGGCCTATATTTGATTACACAGACCACCAATGGGCTTTGGGCTTGTCTTTAGGGATTGGTTTATGGTATTGTGTTTAGGGATTGGTTTATGGTGTTAGATTGGTCTAGGATGCAAGAGAGGTCTGTCACGTCCAGAGTAAGTTCTTACTTAAGAATCCATCAACAAGTAGCCTCAAAATCAAGTTGTTTACAACAACATAGCGAAGATCACGTTCCATCTTCATAGGATAAAGTCCAAGTGGTGGCTTCTTGCAAGCCAAGTTGGCAGGAGGTGGTGTGTTAGAGGAACTACATATAGTGGCTGGAGAGGTTCCTGAGATAGGTGCATTGGCCTGCCTTGGGGTTGGACGTCCAAGCAGCCTCCGTACAAAGGACCTTGTGCTTCTTGCTAGGTTTATGAGCGTATTATCCAGGTGTCTATACACTATTTGCCCAAGTCTTCTGAAATGAGTCGAGCTAGGCATAATATCCCACATCACCATGGTAACTGACGACACTCATTTCACCAATAAGAACTTCTGAATTTTTTGCTAGGAATACCAAATCAAGTTGAAGTTCACCTCTGAGGCACACTCCCAGACAAACAGACTCATTGAGCTCACCAAACCTCAAAGAAGAGGCTAGAGGAGGTGACCAGATCCTAGGTTGACACAGTGCTAGAAGTTCTATGGAGCTACTGGACAACTACAAAAACAATAACAACTAGGGAGACCCCTTTCTTGTTGTCATACGGAGCGGAGGCAGACATTCCTATCGAATTCTAGGTACCCACCTTTCAACTACACAACTGTTAGACAAAGGTGAATGACACAGATAGTCAGGCTAGCAAGGATCTCCTTGAAGAAATTCAGATGTAGTTGCAAGTGCGGTTGGCAACCCAGCAGTAGAAGATGATCAAATACCATAACTGGAGTGTCCCCTCGTGACTGATGGGGGGTAGGAGATCTTGTTTTGTACTAGACGAACGTCTCTAGACATGACCTGAATAGAGGCAAGCTCTCACCATGCTAAGAGGGTCCTTACTTGATCTCTAAAGTCATTTGACCACGGATGTACAAGCTCAAATGTTTGCCCATCAAAGACGAATCTGAAGGTGCTACTATGCCAAGGACGTGGAATGCTTGTAATCTTAGTAGACATTATGTGTAATCCTTGATATGTCCCATGTGCTCACACATACATAATATAAAAGTTTCTTAGCCTCCTTCGTCCATTTGGAGAGGTTGCCTCGTGGATTTTACCCCCTCCTCTATGACCACTCTTAGTTCATGAGCAGCCTCCCAACGACCATCATCGCATGATGAGCAGTATCCTTGCAACCCTCAGCCATTTGGTTGAGTAGCCTTGTGACAACATCCGTAGTAATTCAGATGAGCCATGCCTCCTGGTGGTCTTGTCAACCAATTGAGCCTAGCCTCCTATTAATCCTTATCATTCCCCAATGACTGTTATCGTTCAGCGAGCATTGCCTCACGAAGATATTCGTTGTACAATGAGCAACCTCTAGCGATCGATATCACATATCAAGCAATCTCTTGGCAATCAGTCTCATTTGGTCGAGTAGCCTCTCGGCTCCTGTTGTTTGGTTGAGTGCAACCTCTTTTGCTTAACATCGTCATCTTGCAAGACACTGTCATTCCAGGATACCCTCGGTCATGCCAATCGTTCAATAAGCCTTGCCTTTCACAGTTTCGTTGTTCTACGAGTTAGCCTCCTAATAGTCCCTTGGCTTCTTGGTCATCTCAGTCATTCAACAAGCCAACATTGTGTCGACTCAGCTATATGGTGGAGCCTTGCCTCTCAGTGATATGGTTATTTAGCGAGCCAACCTCTTGATGGACCATTGTCCTCTTGATCATCCCAATCGTTCAATAAGCTAGACTTGTGTTGACTCAACTTTTCTGTAGAGCCTCACCTCGCAGCATTTTGGCCATCAACAAGCTAGCGTCTTGATGGTCCTTTGGCCTCCTAGTCATCCTAGTCGTTCAGCGAGCCAGCCTTGTGTAGACTCAACAATTCGATGGAGCCTAGCCTTCCAACAATTTGGTTGTTCAATGAGTTAGCCACCTAATGATCCCTTGGCCTTTTGACCATCTTAGTTGTAGGTATTCTGATTCTGCAGTCACTTGCTAACGGAGTCCTCTAGAAGAACTTGCTCTAGTTGTGACAAATCTACACAATACCACAAACCTATCCAACACCTTAGACCTATCCAAAACCACAAGCAATAGGCCCTGAAACTGGACAAGCAGAGCCCATTGACGCATAAAAGGCACGGATAAACCAGGCACACCTTTAAACCGTGTATATAAGGCGTGTACTCTAGACACGTAAAGGAAGTGCATTCCTTCCTCGTGCGTAATAGGAATCCTTACCCATCCTCTGGTTAGCAGACATCCAGCCTTCCCATTTGCATCCCATGCATTCATCCTTTTGTGGTTTTCCTCGTCTTTCCCTTAAAAGACTTGGTGGCGACTCCACTTTTCTTTTCTTCTATCCTTGCGCCTTCGCCATCATCAGCATGGCTGTGGTCTCCTCTCCACCCCTCCCTTCGGGTCGGGCTCGGTCACGGGCACGGTCACATTGTGGAATCTAACCTTATATCAAAAATAATGTATGAGTTGGAATAAAATGGATTCAAAATAAAAATAAACAAAAACCACATTCTTTTAATTTGTAAAAGTCAAGAGTTACAACATAAAAATCAGCATTCATAAAGGATAATTTTTTCTTATAGTGTAATACCCCAAATTTCCCATAACAATTTAAAGCAAAATAAATTATAGGAAATAAAAGCTAAATAGAAAATATCAAACTACCAGGAACCTGAGTGTGCGGCTACGAGACTTCGATCTATATGTACTATGCTAAACCTTCTGCGTGCCTGCACCCACAACCCAAATCACGAGGAAAACGCATGAGTGACAGAAGTCACCCAACACACACTCCACAAAAAACTACGGAAAACAAAACCATAATTAATTTTCTTTTAAATTCATTTCGCAAACCATTTTCTCTAAAACCTCACAAACCAGGCCCACACCGCCCAAAACCACAACTAAGGCTCTACCAGCCCAAAACCACAAGCAAGGGCCTTCAATGGCCAAAACCACACACAGTGAGTCAGAAAGCCAGCCCCAGGCAACGAAACTATAGCCACAAGCAGTCCACTGAGGAGCGACCACGGCATTCTGCACTGCTATGGTGTGCCACCCTGTGAAGGAGCCAACTACCGTCTTGCGATTCTCCCACCTGGAGAACTCTCACAAAGTCAACTCCTCTTTAAGAAGGTTGTCCTATCTCTCAGGACACTACCAGCCACGAGGCACGTGTCCCACCCACACTAGTCACCATAGGGTACGCCTCCTCACAACGTCCTCCACACATGGTGCTCAAGAGGGAGTATCATACTTCCACATCCGACAACACCGAAGCCTCAATGCTCACAGTGACAGTAGAAGTATCATACCTCCTCGTCATGCCACAAGACACCTCAACCAGCAGACCACAACCCTAGCCTTGAGACGACAGTCAAGGAGTCTCATACCTCCAAGACCCGACACCCCTCAGTTTCAAGTATCTCGACTCCCGACATCAACCAGGGAGATGTGCCTGACCACCCGAGAATGTTGTCACATTCCTTGGTTCCAACGACACGGTCCCACAGTGTCTCAGCTCGCACATAGAAAACTAAGAAAAACCTTTTCCAAAATGGGCTAACCATCTCTTTGAAACCATTTTTATATCTTTCAAAATTCTTCCAAAACCTCGACAAAATGACGCATCAGGTGTCCCAAGGGACCACCACTGACGGCCCACAATCCCATCTCAAAAGGACAATACAAACTAATCCAAGAAACCCACGAAAAATTACTTTTTTTTAAAACATTTGGGCACTGATTCGGGATGCCGGAAAACAGGTTCGATATGCCGAAAATCTCTGGTTCGGTAGACCGATTTGGATCGATCAACTGAATCAGGTTAATGGTCAACACTCAAGCCAAAATTGGTATACCGAAGATGGTTCAGTCGAACAAAATCCACAGATTCGGTCGATCGTCCAAAATTGAACAACTGAATGTCGACTAAAGGACCAAAACAGACAGAAAAACGGCATACCGAAATTATTCGGTATGCTAATTTCAATGAAAAATAGAAAACAACCCAACCTACACATTTCAAAATGCCCCAAAGTGGGACCTCCAATCAGACCCCTCAAACAAACACCAAAAATCTTACATAAAACAAAGATGTAAACCCTTGAGTCTACTCCAAATCCAACAAACAAAACCAAAATCCATTCACCATGCATCAAGATATAAATTCACAAAGGAAGGAGGGTCAAAATGACCAAAACTCATTTCCCGCCATTAATCACCATAAATGCCTCAATAAATACTCATAAAATCACAATAAATTCTAGGAATATAAATTTAGCTAGATTTCTTGCAATACTATCAATTTCTACCATTTTCATGCTTTCTATACATTGGTTGGAGGTGCATAGCTGAGAAACACGCTCCGGCGATCCTTTGGCCGCCTGACGATCCCAACCCTCGTTGAGGCTCACACGACCACATGGACACACCACTAGAGCTCCACATGCTACCACACACCTCCATCGTCCCTTGAGCACACCGAACAGAGAAGGAGATGCAGGGAGGAGAGAAATAGGGAAGAAAGAGTGAGAGAGACCAGAAGGAGGGGGAGTAAGTGGAGGGAGAGAGAGAATGAGTGGAGGGGGAGGGAGAGGGATGGCATGCTTGGGACGATGAAGTGGAGGGGAAAGAGGAGGAGAAGAAAGGTGAGCTGTGGTTGTGCCCAACGCACATGAGCTTATAAAGCCATGCAAGGTGGTAGCTGAACGCGTGCACAACTGCACGTCTTGCCTATCCACAAACCCGCACAAGCATACCCAACTCACACCACCAACTTGCTCCCACCAACCGGCCCACGAATGCGGGCCCCACACAGACCCACACCTGAGCCCCACAATCACGGTGCCAAACCATGCATAGGGACACACAACAGAAATTGGCCCACGAGGCCCAAGCCCAAAAGTAAAAAAGCCACACCAACGGGCCTCGGAATAGTAACACCAGTTTAAGAATAAATTCATTAAAATGTAAATAATTACAAAATTAATTTTACGGATGTTACATATAGGAACATTCAAAAGTATTACAGACATTCAAAAACAGAAATCAACATTCATACAGATCTACGAATTACTACTTGTTGGCATACTAGACAACTTTTGATTTTTTTATTTTTTCATACTTCAACACTTGCTTTTGATTTTTATAATAAATTCCAATAGTCTAATAGCATTACAGCAAGTAGTAGTTTGTCCAAAATGGTATTCATCAACAATATACTTCAATAGTAGATATTTTGATCACCATCAACAATAGTAGATATTCAACAAATGCCCATGAACCAAAAGCAAGCAACCAACAATAACAACAAAAATTCAACCTACAAAAAAAAGAGAATATAGTAGACAGACAAGAAGTGAGATTGGCTATTGTTTTTAATAACGACTTGACTAAAGGGTAGAGAGAGAGAGAGAGAGAGAGTGTGTGTGTGTGTGTGTGTGTGTGTGTGTGTGGTACTTAGACAGTGGAGAAGAGAAAGGGAGGAGAACATCAGTAGATCGTTGGAGAGGTAAAGGGGTGGAGCCACGAAGAGGGTCGAACGGTAGAGGAATGACAACATAGGCATCGTAATTTAGGGTTGAGAGGTGTCATGACTCACCACTAGTAGCGAGGAGATCGATCGTCGATAGAGAGGTCGAGAGGCAGAGTTGTGGAAGGGCAAAGAGGCAGAGAGGGCCGTGAGGTTGAGGCAGTCACTATGTCGGCATCGTGAGGGATTTAAGGTTTAGGATTGGAGGAACGAGTGAACGAAGAGAATGAGAATGTTGTTTATGGAATTTGGTATTTAGGTCATTAGGATGTTATTATATTTATAATGTGTAAATTTACTAATTTACCCCTAGGTTAACATGTCACCCGTAGCATACTACCCAAATGCTGACCCATTAAATTGATGGGATAGCAGGTGACGGGTTAATGGATCAATAGATATAGAAAATCTTCACCCTAGTCCATGTCTAATGCGTCGAATTGAGAACGGGTTATACCTATAGACACCCAAATTTTGCAATTTTGCAGACTTGCAGGATGAAGTATGGTGGCTGGGCTTTTAATCAAATGAACTCAAACCCTAGTTTAGTCCTAAAGCCCATGAAAGCCCACCAAAGCTCACTAAGGCCCACTTAGGGCCATCAAGCCCATTTGGGCCCATGAAAGCCTACAACACCACAACCCATTTCTTCCTCTTCCTCCAAACCAAATACACCCAACAACCACTCCTCAACCCATTTCTTCTTCTTCTTCCACCACACCAACACATAAATCATCTCCAAATACACCCAACAACCACTCCTCCATCTCCTTTCATCTCAACATCCAGCTTTCCATCTATCCTCACTAGTTTCATCACCACAAACCACACCAATCCATCTTCCAGCCCACTGACCAGCAGCAACACTCCCCAAGCTTGAGCCCTCCACGAACCAGAGCCGTCGGATGCCTCACTGCGAGCAAGAGCAGCCGTTGGACACTGTCGGCGCACGGGTGGACAGCTCGGATAGCGTGGAGGAAAGCAGTTTGTTAGGGGGACGCACGGGTGGACAGCAGTTTGTCCCTACGTGACGAGAAGTAGGGAATTCAGGCCACGTCCGGCGAGCAGAGAAGGCCATGCATGTTGCCAAGCTAGGTACGCCCTCCTCTGTAGACACCCCAATTTTCCTAATTTTGCAGGACGAGGGTCTGGTGGCAGAGCTCAAACCCCTTAACCTAGGCCATTTGATTCATGGAGACCCAATTGGGCCCATGAAGGCCCACTAAACCCTGATTGAGCCCATTTGGGCCCACTATACCATTTCAAGCTTATTTGACCTCATGGAAGTCTTTTGAGTCCATTTAGCCCTTTTGGACCCATTCAGCCTTAATCGGGCCCACAAGGCCCACATAGGTCCACTAAACCCAATTTGAGTCCATTAAGGCCCATTAAACCTATTTAGGCCTATTCAACATCTTTTAATCTCAACCAACCTGTTTGGGCCTAATCGGGCCCATGTGAACCCACAAGGCCCACATAGGCCCATGAAGGCCCATAGTTGCCCTGTGGACCCTAATCGAGCCGATTTGGTCCCATAGAATTTGTTTAGGCCCACAAAGGCCCATGTGGGCCCATGAAGCCCGTTCTGGCCCACTGAGCCCGATTGAGTCCGCCTTGGACCTTAGATTCAAAATTGCTCAACCTACATTCCCTAAATCGAGCCCATTCACCCCATTTCATCAAATTCAAGCAATATCACATTTTTTCACTATTGACCAAAGTTCATACCAAATTATTTAAATGTTTTCAACCATTTCCATTTTCTCTACTGAACCCATTCTTCAGCGCCATCTGAGCTCAACCA
>JAMKQA010000263.1:0-36195 GCA_024699735.1 Posidonia australis
TTATCTAAGAGTTTCAAATCAAAATTCAAAGTTTTTTTTACCATTTCCATGGACTTTCGTAAATTTACCGCGTTTCTACCGACATTTCCACCGATGTCCGACACGTTTTCTATTTTTGTCGGACCGAAGTCCGACACGAAACCGACGTTTGATTCTATGATTCTGATCACTCATTTTGAACCACAAAGCTCTCAAGCATTGCCTCCAAATAATCTTGTCAACCTTTAGGAACTCTTCCAATTGAATTTTCAACTCAGTCCTAGCTTTGTTATCCTTTTGGTCTAACACCTTGATCAACTCATGAATGTTCTTAACTTTAGCTCCTACCCCTTAACTCCCTCTTTCACCCAGTATTTCCGGTACTCATTGTTCCACTTTAGCTTTGTGCAAAGGCATTTGGTTGAGGACCCCAGTTTGAATTCTTGACACCTCCTCACGCTAACTTGGGTCCACCAACCTTGTAAGAGACCATCAAAACCATCCAACTTAAGCCACTTTGCCTTAAATCGAAATGGACGAGGGCTGGTCGATATCTTCCATTGAAGCCAAGATGAGAGGGATGTGGTCAACGGTTGGTCTACTTAGGCATGACACGTGTATCCAGCCACAAACCATCCTAAGCATCAAATGTAAACACTCGATTAATTCATGCCAAAGAAGGATCATGGTGAAAAATGGACCAAGTAAATTGGCACCTAGATACCGGCAAATCAATCCACCCTACATCTGCCACTGGATCATTAAATTCAATCATATCCTTTGTGGTTGGTGCTGATCCACTACTTTGATCCACCTAGAACCTAGTTTCATTAAAATTCCTGCCAATCACCAACTTATCCACACCACAATGGTCAACCGATAGAAGGTCGGCTCACAAGAAATTATGTCAACTTTGTTCACATGGACCATACACATTCATTGTCCCAAATTGGACATCAGCCACCTTCACTTTTAGGATAACAAGAATCCCAAAATTAGGACAAAATGAGATATCAAGTCAAAACTGGAGTTGAGTCCAATCTAGAGAAAGGCTTACACAATTTGAGGTCAATCTATTGGAGTTTTGTTTCTTAAAGGTACAAAATATTAGGCTTTGTACTTCACACAAGATTTCACACCACTCTCCTTTTCATCACGTTTCCCAACCCATAAATATTCTAAAAAAGTATCTTCATATTCAAACAATAGGAACCCAGACCCCAACACATTCAAAGAGCTAGGATGCAACTGCATCCCCAGTCTCCTAAATAGTTCCTCGAAATCGAGACAAAATCCCCCAGACTTCCTTAAGATGATCCTCTAAGGCAACTTCTAGTTCATTACCCTTATAAATAATTTGCTCATCATCCTACCGAGGCTCAGAGACATAAGTATTTGCCTGTTGACACACTTGTTTCTCCAGCTATATAATATAGACAACCCATCCATTGCCATTCTTTTTTCTTTTACTAATGACACAGCACCCAACTCAGCTTGCATTTCCCCCCATTACCCAATTCCCTTACATTAGATTCCATGCCCTTGAGACTATAGTTTCCATGAATTGAAACAATATATGTAAGCAATTTATGGGAGGGAGAATACTGAGAATTTATCATGGAAGATTGGAATAGGAAAATCTAAAGGAGGGATCTCAGCAAGAGCTGAGTATATTCCAAGAAGTCTGTCTGAAATATGGGCCAAAATGTATATCTGATACTCATGAATTTCTGTGTTTGCATTGTGAGCTCGAAGATGAGGGGTCCCAAGTGTTTGTTACCCATCCATAGCGAGAACTATCTGGATCATTAGCATCAGATACATGAAAGGGCTTGTATCATTAGTAACTGTAAGCCAATACCATCTACAGAATTCTTTTTTGTATCCTTATGTGATCCATACATGAAAGGGCTTGTCCATCCGCGAGAGAGGTGACTGAGCAACCTCTGGTGGCAACCCAACCAGCGCCCTCGACGTATCCTCTGAGGAGCACCACCCACCTGAAGAATAAGATGCTGAGTGTTACTAGAGGGTCCAAATCCAGAATGGGGAGACACATCTACGTTTTTGATCTCAATGTCGACGTTCAAAGCCATTCATAAGTACCACTCTCTGTTGGTGTTGCAGGTTCTTCCACAAACAGCCGCTGAAACCTTAAGTCGTCCACCTTCTCCAAGTCCTGAAGCCCATTTGCACCATCGAGTAATGTTTGTTGTCGACGAGAGAGACTAATTGGCCCATGAGAGGGTTCTTTCGGTCCCGAAATTGCCGTTTGTGAGTTCTGCTGATCACCTGAACCCAACACTGGACTGCTGAGTTGCAGGTCATCGGGTGGCACGGATGACATAACTGGATCCACTAAATACCTGATTAGCCTTTCCCATTGTGACTTGAAGTGATTGACCCTTTTCATCCAATAAGACAATCAGTGTGCTCATTTCGTGACTTATTCTCTGTTCTGGAATTAATTCATTGATATCGGTGTAGAATTCGAATCTACTTGCGTGCCCAGCACGACTGTTTGTCTTCCTTCTTCTTCCTCCCTGTCTCTCCAACTTCCGGAAACCCTAGACTGCAAGTGACCTAACCACGACTGATGTTCCACTCCATCCATCTCAACTTCCAGATCCTAATCATTGATGCCACGTCAGTGTCCTTCCTCATTCACCGCCTTTTCTTTCTCCATCATCAACCATAGTACCTGTTATTGTGACATGTGCTTCATATGACAATCTTTAACAACAACCTAAACTTTTTTTGGGACAACATCTGCCTCCACTGCAACCATCTTCCACCGAATATCATTTTGACATTGACATCTAATTGCACTCCCCGAACTGTCCTAAATTGCGATGCTATATCAATTACTGTCTCCTTACATCTTGTGTGTAACAGAAGACCTTGCAAAAGAATCCATTTACTCTGCATCTTCTTTGCTCCTTCCACAGCCCAAGATTTGCATGGAGATTTACACCAAGAATAAAATCTTCTTCCATCAACAGAATTTCTTCATTGACATTTTTGTTTACTTTATATAACACTCCTGTTGTTGAAGACACTCGCATTAGCTTGTAGTCACCCCCACCATCTGGATTGATAGTTCCTTGTTATGGTGAACCATTGATTTGCAATTCCCCAATCAACCATAACAGCCAAATGTAAGAGTTGTTCCATGGCTTTTGTTTGTTCTAGCATCTCTACTTTGATCACTAGAATCCTTACTGCCTCTTTCTTTTGCACTGAACTGCCTTCATCTACATAAACCCATGTTGAATTTGGATGAAGCCCTCTACTCCTGCTGGACACTCCTGATCTCATATGGTTCCCCTCTGTATGAAGACTATTGGTGTGCACCATCCTATGCTTGGTTGGGGTTGGCATGGCTGGTTTCCAGAAAGACAATTTGTCTCCTTGTAACCCATTTTTTTCCATGTCTGGCAGCACCATGGATTACGACACCTTTGTTGACTATGAATGCTCTCAAAGCACATACACCTTTCTCTACCTGATGCTTCCTCTGCTGAGATCCTCCTATTGTTCTTTCCACTCTCGTTGACCCACTCCCCAAAGGAATGGTGTTTGATCCAGTCGCCACCGTCGATAAAGTACTCTTCTTCCGCCAAAGCCACCAGTTCCTGTTGCTCATTGCCGCTCCTTGGCACCACCCCCAACATTTCCTCTCCCACTCGCTCTCATGTCTCTATTATTTGTTTGTCGAGAAGATTTTCATCATACGTTAGCTGCTGAAATGCAATTGCTTTGGATGCACCATGTGTTACTGATGACATTCCTACAGTATATTGTGCTTTTACCTTGTAGTATGTGAGACTATCACCATTTCTCTGATCACATTTTTTGGCTTTGCATGAAGTTTTGTTTTTCCCCTGCTGTTAATACAATCATTCATGATAAATACAAGGAACATAGGGAGCATAGGGGGTTGCAATGAAATAAATACAAGGAACTACTAATATAAAATTGTTAGTTAAAAGGTTTATGAGACAAGCTTCTTAGAAATCTTCTTTCCAATAAATGATCAAATATCAGTTGCTCATAAGGAAGTGTAAGTTGTAGATCTACAACCAAAAGTCATATACACAATATCATGGTGCAGCTCCTGTTTGATGCAGAATCCATTTCTGATATTTAATATCGTGTAATGGAAGCACACTTACACGTTATCAATGTGACTGCAAATGTATGTTCACTTTATTGTCAGGAGGAAAATGGGATTTTTTATTGATACATAAGAAGAATGTATGATCTTGGTCTAGTTTGAGAAATCACTCAGTTACAACTTACAATGTGTACAGTTTGAGACATTACCCTTGTAGAAAGCCACTATGTTTATGTGTACTAACTAAAATATTTTGAGGATACAATGCCATTTGGTCCTAAATACGTCAGGATAGATGTTTTTTTTATTCATATTAGTTGTAGAACAGAAACTTGTAATGTATAGTGTATATGTGAAGAACAAGAGAAATAAGTATTATTCACTAATGAGTATGAGAGTACATATAAATAGGATTTATTAGACACCTTAAGACAACTAGATATCTAATAATCCCTCTAATTAATAAAACTCTAATGCGTAATATAACTTTAACACTTCCCTCTAAGCTAGAGTATATATATATATATATATATCTATTATGCCTAATTTGGTATATAGAGTCTCAAATACACTTACACTCAAATCCTTTGTAAAGATGTCAGCTACTCCAAAGATTGAGTGTAGGATGTGAAAATAACACTTCTCATCATCATATCTCATACATAATGACAGTTAATCTCTATATGTTTCGTACACTCATAAAAGATAGGATTATTAGCAATGAATATAACAGTTTAGTTGTCATAATGCATAAGCATAGGCGTCTCGACATAAAAATCAAACTCTAAGAAGAGTGACTTGATCTGCATCATCTCTCATGCTGTCTCAGTGATGCATTTGTACTGTATCTTGACACTGGATCTGGAGACCACATTCAACTTTTGCTATGTTAAGTGACTAGATTATCTCTTACATATATACAAAAGCTAAATGTGGACTTCCTATCTCCCCTGTTTAGCTTAACCTGAGTATGAATAGGTCTCAACTCTCATATAGCCACTCTTATAAATTATATCCTTTCTTGGCAGACCCTTGGCATAGGCTTGAGCCTGCAAGACTCCACTCTAATGTACTCTCCTAGGCTCATACATATGATATGTTAGGCCGAGTGACTGCAAAGTATATGAGTTTCTCAATTAGTTGTTTGTACTAACCAGGATCTTATAACATAGTATCCTAAAGGGTGTTCAATGTGTGTACTCTCTGGCTTGTAGCCTAAAAGTTCTGTCTCCAGAGGAAGATCAAGAATATACTTCCTTGGTGACCATACTATTCTTTCCTTGACATATGCAAAATTAATGTGTAGAAAGTATCATGGCTTCCTTATGTCCTTAGTGATAAAGTTTGTACTAAGGTACACTTTCATCTCTGTAATACTTGCAACATCATTACCTGTCAACAAAATGTCATCAACATAAAGTGCTAAAAGCACACCTTTAAGTATTCCTCCTGTAGAAAACAGAATGATTGACAACACATCTCTGTAACTCACCTGTCATCATGGTTCTAAATGTCGATTTCGTGTCGGACTTCGATAAATTAAAAAATAGACACGTGTCGGAAAAATATCAGTACGTCGGAATTGTGTCGGTGGAAACACGGTAAAAAAAATTTACATTTGTTCAAAAAACTTCCATTTCGATATCATGTCGGAGTCATGTCGGTAAATTGAAAATAAGACACGTGTCGGAGAAATTTCGGTGACACGCGTAGACATTTAGTACCATGCCTGCCATGACGACCTGACTAAAGTTCTTAAATCAAACTCTGAAACTCAATTTTAGTCCATAGATGGCCTTCTTTAGTCTGTATATTGTATTCTTTTTTTGAGCAACATATCCTAAAGGTTGCTTTATAAATACCGAATCAGTCAAATCATCATATAAGAAGATATTTTTCACATCGAGGCATATCTCTCATGATTGATTTATGACAATAGACAAAATAACGTTGATAGAATTCAGTCTGGTAACTGGTGAAAAAGTCTTTACTTAGTCGACACCATATGTTTGAGTGAAGCCTGTAACCTTATAATTTGCGAGGGATACAGTGTGCTCAACGTTGGATGATGTGATGGGCAAAGTCTTTGTAGTGACATGTGTCATCGGTAGTTGGCCAATCTTGTCTCCATACTTGTTTACTTGATGTCTTATTTGTCCACAATGTGTGCAATGAGGTTAGCGTCTGCTATCTACTTGCCCCCTACGATCGCCCTCTCTAGAGGTACCACTCCTACGACCACGTATAGTTGTTATGGCTAACTGATCTAACACTAGGGCAAGTGTGGTTGGGGAGATCTGTAGAACCTTAGCAAAGGTAGTCTGTAAATATGGAATACTATCGCCGCCTAAGTCTGGGAGCAGATTGGATAAGTAGACTATAATAGCTAGCTCCTTATGATACTGTTTCATCTAGTTGTTGTTGATGGTTAGGGGTTGGTAAACATTGAGTTAATTTAGTAATGTGGGGAGGGCTATGAAATGTTCTTGAACGAAACGATCAATTTAGCGTAATGTGAACAACTGCTCATACACCTCGAAGACTCTTGAGATGTTTCTTTGGTGAGTCGTAGCGTATTCCAAATCTTCTTTGCTGGACATAACATCATAACTCTACATGCAACTGTAGACTTCATGTTGTTGACTAAACATGAATTGATAGTCATATCATCAGCATACCAATTATCATATGTACTGTCTTTGCTACCGAGAGGAGGTTTTATGAGGTGTTTTAACTAATAATGGGCTGCAATGAAGGTCTCAAAACTCTATGCTTAGATGCAGTAGTTCTTCCCATTAAGCTTCTCAGAGATCTCATTGAGATTCTTCACGACGACTTGTAAGTGGCCATGAAGAACGTCACAAACAAGGTTTAAGTTGAGGGCAAAAAACGATTGGTTCACCAATAGGGTAGCTGGACTGTTGTACCAACATGTGTAGAATTGATAGGTCCACACACTGAAAACGACATATGATTCTGGGATAGTCTAGGACATAGATCTGAATAGCAATGTGACTGGCAACATTGCTGTTTAGTCAGAGATGGGGAGGGAGAAGGGGTGAGGTCTTCAGTCAACTATTGGGGGAGCAATACATGGCTCTATCGACGACTAGTAGGAGGGAGGAAGAGATGGAAAAGGATGGCAAAGGGAGAGGAAGATGTTGGCTAAGGATCCGACAGTAGTAGGAGATGTTAGTCCTACTGGCGGTTGTGGGAAAAGAACTTGGTGGTGGTGTCGGTGGTGGAAAATGGGCCTGGTGGTTGTGTCGGTGGCGGAAAATAGACTTCGTGGTGGTGTCGGTGGCGGTTAGGGGTTGGTAGTGGTGTCAGTGGGCTTTGGTGGTGGTAGTGGATGGTTAGGTTAGGTTTTCCCTCAGTGCTTTGGTATCATGTGAAAAGCAAGAAAAATTAGTGTTATTCACTAATGAGCATAATAGTACATATAAATAGGGTTTATTAAACACTTTAAAATAAATAGATATCAAATAATCCGTCTCACTAATAAGACTCTAAGACATAATATAACTCTAATAGTATAAAACATGCCAATAGGATATGAGTTGGAAATCAGCCTTGATGCACCCAGTAGATGGCTTTTGGTGGACTTGGTCATTGAGTTATTGATAATCTAAAAGCAAATGTATGGCATGCCTCTTCTAAGTTTCCACGGCATTCTGCTATTTTTATTTACCTCCAGGCTTGGTGAATTTCTCATGTTAATTTTTGGAATTAGCAGTTTAATTATATCTAATTTAACATGCAGATGTATATTTTTATCTTTGTTTATGTAATTTACCATGTCAAAAGAAGCAAAATGTTAGATCTTTTCTGTCTTCCTAAAAGATTAGCTTTCAATTTAATCATTGTGTTTATGGCCTGAATTTAAACCATCATTTACTCTCACAGAAACGCTTAACATCGGAAAGATGTGCACAATTGACTATCATTGCAGCAACCCATGGACTAAAGGAAGCTTGGATATCAAATCAGGTTGCTCATTAACCATGGATGTTGGATCGGCCTGCAGCCATATAATCTGGGTTGCATATGCATATCAGAATAAAGATGCATGAGAAAGTTTGTACCTAATGTGGTCACTGGCCATATATAACAGCTGCTTCTGCATTTCATAGTAGAAATCTATGAGAATATTCTAGTTTCTAGTTGCTGTTAAATGTTAATATCATTACTTACATGTTAATATCAACACCAGAAATAATATTAGAAATATAATTTGATAAAGAAAGAAAATTTTGATTGTGGAACAAAGGATAATTTTCCCAACATTACTGCCATTAAAACTTAGTGCATGATTATCACTTTCTAGCTTTTGCAAATTCTAGTTTTAAGAAGTTTGCCATCATCTTAATTCTTTTGCAGCCTGTATTGCTTGTGATGTACCTGGTGCAATATACGCCTGTAATTGGCTACTGGCTCATGGATAAGGTACAATTCTTTCTAATGTAGGTTTGGTTACCACTTCGAAACTGACTTCCAGGCTTCCAGCAAGCCTAATTTCTTTCATATGTTATGCCTCACAGCTTAGTATTCCTTGTATGAAACCTATATGGATGAACTCTTAGTAGTTATTCAGTCCAAGTTATCTTGTTGATCATTTCCCTATTATTGATAATATGAATTTGTTGAAATATGGACATTCAACTCAAAATCAATTGGTAATAAATGGAAGGATTCATCTATATATAATCACAAATTCAATCTTCATTTTTTCCAACATGATATCAGAATATGGGACTATTCTTACTTATGGTCTCTTTTAGGTCTAACAAGTGTTTTTTGAACATGAATGAATATATATGGATTTGAGCTCATTTGGGTCTCTTTTGGCTCTGATATTATGTTGAAATATGGATATATAACTTAAAATCAATTGACAGTGAATAAAATAATTCATCTATATATAATCACAAGTTCAGTCTTCACTTTTTCTAACGTGGGATTATTCTAACAGAATCTTGATGGTAATAAATTACGTTTAATTCTCAAATTAGCTTCTAATATGGTAAAAAAAAAAGGGTAACGAGTTCTCCACAACATTTTCCTTGGATTTGGAGGTCAGATGCAACCATATTTTCCCATGGATGGTCACTTACAGAGTCTCATAACTATTCCCAATTTTCACTCTCTTGAATCAGGTTTCAATGGATCGGATATTGGTGTATCCATATCCATATTTGTTTTTTGAGTTTTAGAAAGGGAGATAACTCCCTTTCTTTGTGGAGTTGTATCTTTTACGGGGAGGAGGTGATTTGGAGAGATGTGGCTAATGGTTGTGTTAGGAGGCTAGGGCTAGGTGTGCAACCTTGTAGGTAAGGGACAAGCAAAGAAAATAGGGGAGAAACATAAATAAGGCTCACATCTGTATTATAGAAAATGATTCTAATAGAAGGGAGCTCATAGGACTATGGATGATGCAAAGAAAAAGGCAATCGTTGAAAATGTGAGAAAACAGAAGAACATAGGATTCTTATCAAGGAGAAAAGCAAAATAACAACATAAATAAAAAAGTCAAAAGAAAATCAATTACCCAAGCCAATTTCTTATGGCAATATCAGCATCATCAAAATCATCCTAGGCAATAGTCACTCCAAAATAGAGGAAATGCCTTGAACATGAGTTCCTTAAAGTATACTACCCATCATGAAATACTCTAGAATTTCTTTAAGTCCACCTACTCCACCAAATTGCATGAGGAATAGCCTTTCACATTTTTTTTGTCAACTTTGGACTTTTCCCGAAAAGCTTCTAAATTGTTATGATCTATAAGGTTCACTGAGGGAGATAAATAGTGAATTTAAGGATAATTAGCGATTTTAAAACGTATTTAACAATTTCAAGTAAATAACAAGTGAAAAGAGTTGAGCAAGGAAGTGAAAAGTTAAACTATAAACATACAAAGAACGAGATAAGAGAAATTAAAGTGCAAGAAATACTTATAGTGGTTCGGTTTCTTTCAACTTAGTCACTTTTCGAGAATTTTTCAAGGATTTTCTTATCTGATCTTGATTTCGGTCCAAGATCCTATTATTACACCACTTGAGGAAATCCTCGCCAAGACTCCATAAAAATTGTTGCTTTCCATTTTTACAATCGGAGAAGATGTTACATTAGAAGAAATGAAAGATTTACAACTCTACTTTCTTTATCTCTCCTAAATACATAATTAAGCAAGGATAGGATGAGAATGGAATGTGGATTCTCTTGTTAAACTTGAAGAAATATGATGGGAAAGGTTTGAAAACAACTCTAACAAAGATAGCTCTTGAAGTACTAAAGGAGTCTGTTTTGTGTCAAGGGGGGATTCATATTTGTAGAAAACATAGGTAGTCAAGTGTGTGTTAACAAGTAATTTTTGTCTCGACAAATAGTCATTTAGTAAGTCGAAACTGATTCAATATATTGAATGACTTATAGTTATTCATAACAGTTGAACAATTTGGTGAATCGAAACTAATTCAGTATATCGAATTGGTTCTTAGTTTAGAATATCTGAAAGTACATATTTTGGCATATCGAAATAGCTTTGGTATGCCGAAATGCCCTGTAAAGTTCAAATAGGTGGTGTAATCAATGAATGGTTTGTTTTGGAGTTTTAGTTATTTTCCTAAGGTACTATGAGGATATTTGAGAGATTATTATAAGTTTCTAAAATACAACAAATTAAATTTGCATAAAGTACAATAAGAATTTGACACAATATATCTTCAATCTTCAATATTCAAATGATTTGACTTAAGTCGACTTAGAATTTCCTACATTGATTTCTTCTTATCAATTTCATCTTCTTTTTTCTAAAGTCTATAAGAACTCTTTCTTGATTTATTAAGAATGATTAGTATACAAATATATTTTGCTATCATTAAAATTAAGATGAAGTAAATTTTACTAACACAAATCTCCCTAGAGTCCCTCAAACTCTCAATCAGAATCTACACATAATCAACCCTCTCAATCAAGAGAAAGCATCAAGGTCGAGCAAGAGATAATTGTTGAAGTAGGAGTTTGAAAGATGGAATTGGTTCTCTTTTTAGATTGTCCATCCTGGTTTGAGCTATAGATTTTTAAGTTTGTATTTAGTATTAGTTATAATCTAGATTAATGTATCTAGGTCTTTAATTGTGTATTATCTTGAATTATTAGCATAACATATTGATACCACTGAACCTACTCAAACAACTTGGCTAGGATAGGATTGAACTTAAGGGCGATCTATTTCCACCTTCAATATTGATGTTAACATTATGTTCCCTCAAGGGTTGATTATTTTTGCTTGTACTATATTGTAGATGATGTTTAAAGGATACCTTATATTTATCAGAGCTTTCAATTGTTTATCTTCTGTTAGAATATATAGCTACTCTAATACATAAGAATTATAACAGTTTGGATTATTTACCTCCTAGTGTATATCTATTGTCTTTCCTAGATTGATTGGGATTATGATCCAGTTATCTTTTACTATTTTCCTTTCCTACTTATGTGTAGGAGAGACTTTGTGTTTGTAAAAGATCTAGAGCAGATTTTGAAACCTAAGTGTTTCCTATTAGAAAACAATTTCTCGCTCTTCTCCTTAAGGAAGGGAAGGAGCAACACTAACCTTTTGTGAGCTTCAATGTTTCTTTATTGTGAATAGTTTTTGTTAAAGTTAGCACATTATGTATTAGGTGTAGTAGGTTATCGGGTTATTGGATATTCATCTGGTCTAGGGTATACCTTTGAAAAACTGAATGGCAAGAATTTGTGGATACAGAGTTTTGAAACGTTTATTACAGCATATCGTAAAATTGGTCATCTCACTAAGTCTCCTTCTGATGGTGAAGATGTAACTTATGATGACTGGTTTGTTGATGATGTAATCATTGTTTTGTGGTTGGTAAATGTTATGGAGCCTACAGTTGTAAGAGGTGTTATGATCTTGCGATTAGCAAAGAAGATTTAGAATACGTTACGCTTCACGTATGGTCACGAGAAGAACATATCCAGAGTCTTTGACGTCTATGAACAGTTGTTCACTCTACGACAGGGCGATTGGTCTATTCAGGAACATTTTACACTGCTACGGGTTCTATTTGACGAGTTTGAGGTTTACCAACCCTTGACTATTAATATCACCTAGATGAAATAGTATCGTGAAGAACTGGTTGTGACGATCTACCTCTTTAGTTTGACTTTCGATCTTAATTCTCAGATCAGGGACAAATTCTCGACGTTGACAGTGTACCTGATTTATAGTCTACCTTTGTTAAAGTCTTGCGTATTTCTACAGTCACGCCTTCTTAAGTGTCCGATCAGTCAGCTATGGCAACTACACGTGGTAGAGAGCGTGGTGGCTCGTGTGGGGGGTAATCGTGGTCGTACAGATACTAGAGGATGCCGTCGTTGCACTCATTATGCTGGATAGGTCATCGGATTGACAAATTTTGAGATTTGATTGGTCGACCTTCCAAAACACATGTTACTACTGAGGCTACACCATCCACTTTTACCAACGAAAGGCAGGTAGTTATCATCTCTCAAGCTGACTATGATTGGCTCCTATAGCTCAAGGTCATTGACTCCGTCGCCACTGTCTCATTTTCCTTCCACAGGTACTAGTGCTCTCTTGGCCTACAGGAATCCTTTGTAGATCATTGATTCTAGTGTCTCCTCTCGCTTGTTAGGTACAAAAACCTTGTTTACATGTTTGATTCAACTTTCTGATATTCGATCTGTGGTCATCGTTGATTGTTGGTCTTGTCTTGTTACCGGAGAGGGGATTGTAGACACTTCTTCTCAGTTTTTCCTTAAATAGTCTTATATATACCTAATTTTCATGTTAATCTCCTTTCTATTAGTGCTATTATTGAACAATTGCTTTGTTTTGTCATTTTTTTCCCTTTTCACTACACGTTTTAGGATTTGTTGATGGGAATGAAGATTGGTTTGGGCCGTAAACGAGACAGTGGCATGTACCTAATTTTCATGTTAATCTTCTTTCTATTAGTACTATTACTGAACAATTGCTCTGTTAAGTCATTTTTTCCTTTTCACTGCATGTTTCAGGATTTGTTGACGGGAAGGAAGATTGGTTTGGACCGCGAACGAGGTAATGGCGTATACTTGCAGATTAATGATAATATACCACAAGGATTAGCGTTTGTGGCGTCCACCTCTAAGCCTTCTTTTTTGTGACACTACCGATTAAATCATCCTTCTCATCAAAAGTTGTAGCAGACTATACCATGGATTTCTATTTCCCCGTTTGATTGTGAGTCGCGTTAGTTGGGTAAGTATCATCGTGCTTCTTTTAGATATTTACATCTTGTGTTGAGTTCTGTGTTATTTGAGTTAGTCCATTGTGATATCTGGGGTCCTACCAGAGTTCTATCTGTGACTGGTCATCGTTATTATATTGTGTTTATCGATGATTTTTTAAAGTATCTTGGGCCTATTTGCTTGAAAATCAGAGTCATATTTATTATGTACTCAGAACTTTTATTATAGTTTGATGTTACTCCGAAATGCTTGCGTATAGATAATGTTCTTGAATTTGTTCAATTCAAAGTTGAGTCTTATTGTGCATCCTTAGGTATTATATATCAGATTACATGTTCTCACACCTCTCAACAAAATAAGGTAGCTGAACGCAAACACAGGCATATACTTAATGTCACTCGCACTATCATGTTTCACATGAAAGTTCTTAAATATGTTTGATCTGATGTTGTTTTTACTGTCACATATCTTATTAAAAGATGTCCTCTACTCCTGTAGGTAGTGAAGTATCTCTTCGGTGCCTTCGGTCGGATACCACTGTGTTTCCTTTAATCCATCGTGTGTTTGGGTGTGTTATCTGTATCCAAAATCTCACTCCTAGACTTGATAAATTATCTTTCAGGTTTATCAAGTGTATTTTTGTGGGTTATTCAAGAACTCAGTGGGATTATCGATGCTTTCATTCTCCATACCGACGATATTTTGTGTCTGATATTACCTTTTTTAAGTCCATAAGTTATTCAAATGATTCTACACCTATTGTTGAGTCAATTCCTTTTCCATCTATTGTTGAGTCTTCTGTTGCAGGTCATCGAGACACCCCCATTGTTTGTACAAAGGCCCCTCGTTCTTTGTAGGTATATTAACGTCGTCAGTAAACACCAGTGTCTCTTACAACAGAACCGACTTTCTCTGTGAATGCAAATCAACCTCTTAGGTATTCTGACCTTCCAATAGTCCTTCAAAAAGGTATCCGTTCTTTTATTACTCATTTAATATCCAATTTTGTTTTCTATGACTCTCTTCATCTTCGTTTTCGTAGTTTTGCTTTGTCTCTCTCTTTTGAATCTGTTCTCAGGAATCATCAGGAAGTATTCTTACGTCCTCAATAGAAGGCAACAATGGATGAGGAGATAGTTACATTAGCAGCCTGTAGCACTTGAGAGTTGATGACATATCTTATTGGAGCTAACGTAATTACTTGTTGATGGATTTACACTGTGAAGTACAAGGTTGATGGCACCATAGATAAATATAAAGTCAGACTGGTTGTTTGTGGATTTACTCAGACATATGGTATTGATTATGCAGAAACATTCTCACTTGTTGCCTGTCTCAACTCTATCGGAGTTATCTTGTCTATTATAATCAATAATTGTTGGGAGCTGTACCAATTAGATGTCAAGAATGCCTTATTATATGGTGATCTGACCGATTCTGTGCTTATAGAGCAACCTCAAGGGTATGTTGCTCAAGAGAAGGATAGAATATGTAGACTAAAAAAGGAGATTTATGGTCCTAAACAGAGTTTTAGAGTTTGGTTTGAAAAATTTAGTAAAGTGGTAATGATTAGGAGTTTCCAGAGATGTATTGTTGCTCACTCTATGTTCTACAGGAAGATTGATAGTGGATGTGTGCTTTTTGTGGTTTATGTTGATATACTGGTGATCGGTTGTGATGAAGAGGGAAATGAAGAGATAAAAGAACACCTTAGGACACATTTTGTCATTAAAGATATGGGAAAGTCAAGATATTTTCTGGACATAGAGTTTACTTATGCAAATGAAAAATGATACTGTCTCAGAGGAAGTATGTCCTTGATCTCCTCTAAGAAACAGGTCTTTCAGGGTGTAAGCCAGAGAGTATTTCAATTGGGTAGTCACCATCCTTTTAGGATATAAATTCAGAGGTGTTAATAGACCCTAGTCAGTACAGAAGATTGATTGAGAAGTTTATATATTTAATAGTGATTCAGTCAGACATTTCCTATGCAGTTAACTTGTCGAGTCAGTTCATGCATGAGCTCAGAAGAATACACTGGAGTGGAACTCTATGTGTTCTTTCCTATGTTAAAAATACTCTAGACAAAGGATTGGTCTACAAGAAAAATGATTATATAGATGTCATGGCATATTCAGATTCAGGATGTGTAAGAGATCGAGGAGATAAGAAGTCTATATCTAGTTTTGCACATATGTCAGAAGAAATCTCATCACCTGATGCAAAAGCAGAATGCTGTATCTCGATCTAGTGCAGAGGCAGAATTTAGATCCATGGCTCAGATAGTTTGTGAGATGATGTAGATCAAATCTCTCTTGTTGAAGCTTGACTTTACTGTTGAGTTGCCGATGTCGATGCATTGTGATAATCAAATAGTTATTTTCATTACCAACAATCCTACGTTTTATGAGCATACAAAGCATATAGAGGTTGATTGTCATTATGTGCGAGATATGGTGATGAAAAGAGTCATTTCTATGCCTTACACTCAATCATCAGAGTAGTTGATTGATATTTTCACGAAGGGGTTAAATGTTGGAGTTTTTGAGTCGTTATGTACCAAACTGGGTATGATTGATATGTATGTTTCAACTTGAGGGGGAGTGTTAAAGTTAGTATATCATGTATTAGGTATAGTGGGTTATCGGATTATTAGATATCCATCTGGTTTAGGGTATCTAATACACCCATATAAATATGTAACTCCACAATTAGTGAAAATAGATTGTCTTTTTCTCCTTTATGTTTCTTTCTACAGTTTTATTTTCGATGGTGAATAGTATTTTTGGAGATCTACTACAGTGATTTCAGTAGGGAATAGTGTCTCTGACGAAATGTTATAGTATTCCCAATGGTGAATAGTGATTTTCCAACATTGCTACACTATTTTCCAACCTTGATTCGGTGTTTTCCGGTAATGAACAATATTTTTTGGGTATAAGAAATAACTTCTGTCTCATCTTTCCTTCCATATTTATTTTCAAACCCTTTAGGTATCTTCTCCCCTTTGCTTTGCTCCGTGTTTGTCTCGACGATGAGTTCTACTACTTCTGCTACAGTCATTGTTATTGCCTGTCTGCATGACTAGTTCTTTTACAATAATTGTTACTTCCTATCTACCAGCAGTCGATGTTACTTTTGTTATAGCAATTGTTACTACTTGTGTCGTGACCTTTGCTTCTTCTACTATTAGTGTTACATATATTAGAATTTCATTTGTTATTAGAGTGTAGTTTAGATTCATAGGTTAATGGATATCCGTTTATGTTAAAGTATCCAATACTCATCTATATATATGTGTAATCTATGTTGTATTAATAGTACAATAATGTTATCTACTTTCATATGGTACTAGAGCTTAGGAAAAACCCTAGGCAGCTGTCCAATACCACCACCCCTACCATCGGCCCCCTCTGTCACCTCTCCTCCCCTTCTGCTTCATCTCTACCCTTACCGGCACCACCACTGCTATTGACAACTCTAGCATAGTCATCAAGGGCCATTGGAAACATACGTCAGGCCTTTTAAGGCCATCGATAGCCTCAGCAAGGCCCTCTAGGCTCACCGACAGCATCGGCCAGGCCTTCCAGGGCCACCGGCATCCCTTACAAGGCCGTCCAGGCCCTCTAACAGCGTTAGCTAGGCCCTTCAGGCTCGTCGATAGGCCCATCTAGGTCTTCCAGGCCCATCGACCACCCTCTCTAGCCCTTTCAGTCATGTTCTAGGCCTTCTATAAGTTCAAATTCTCTGTTTGTGTGTGGATACGTGATATCCATACATGTTTGTGCCTCTGGACTGTGTGTTTGTATTACCGAATGGTGTTTTAGGACTATTTGTACAACAAATTATTCATTGTTTCCTTTCATTTGTGACTAATTAGATCAATTTTTGCACAATCTCCATTACGTCTCGTGAATTATTGGCAACGAACTTTAATAGCACTTTAGAGAAACTTAATAGGAAGAATTACCTTTTGTGGACATAAAGTTTCGAGACCTTTATTGTTGCTCATAGGAAGATCAAACATCTCATTCAGTACTCTCCTGATTCAAAGGATTCTACATATGAGGACTGATATGCAGATGATACAACAATTGTCTCTTGGTTAGTCTCAAGCATGGAGCTAAGTGTCACTTGTGGGGTCATGATGTTACGTTCTGCAAAGAAGATATGAGATACACTGAAGATCACATATGGACACAAGAAGAATATCTCCAGGGTATACAAGGTGCATGAGTAGATTCTCTTTTAAACAGGGCGACAAATCTTTACCGAAACATTTCATTACCCTTCGTAGTTCGTTAGTTGAGCTTAATATATATCAATCTTTGACAGCAGATATCATGAAGATGAAATTGTATCGAGAGGAGTTAGTAGTGGTAGTATATATGTCAAGTCTCAAGCTAGAGTTGCCTTTTGAGATCTGTAGACAAATTTTGGATGCTGAGACTTTTCCAGATTGTAATACTTCTTGCTAACTCTTGTTACAGATCAGTCTATTATGGTTCTGTAGGATGAGAGAGTCAGGGTGGCTCTCATTGTCAATACTATAAGCGTCAGGGGCATCGTTCTGAGTGTTGGGACAAGTTTGGCAAATCATAGTAGACGAATAATACTACTACTACTGAGTCATCTTTTACGATAGCTAGTACCACTTCTCTTACAGATCAGACTGTCACTATATCTCAGGCTGACTATATGCGGCTTCTACAGCTTTAGGTCACTGATTCCTCTACCATTACAACTCATGCTTTCCATTCAGGTATAAGTAGTGTTATAATTGCTTTTGAGGAATGTTCCTGGAGACTCTACAACTTCCTCCCACATGTCATATCTACGTGGCCTTTTTATGTTGTTTAGCCTTTTCAATATCTCCTCTGTGATGATTGTCGATGGCTGTTCATGTTTTGTTTATGGAAAAGGGTTTGTTCAAGTCTCTTCTTATATCAAACTGGATAATGTTTTTTATGTACTTGATTTTCTAGTAAATTTGATATCTATTAGTGTCATTACTACTCAATTAATGTGTTCTATATTTGTTTTTTTCCCTTTCATTGTATCTTTCAAGATATGCAAATGGATAAGAGGATTAGTTTGGACTACAAACGTGGATGGCGTGTACCTACTTGTTCAAGATGAGATTCCACGTAAACTAGTGGCATTTGTGTCTACGTTAGAGCTGTCTATTTTATGGCATTATTGTTTTGGTCATTCGTCACATAAAAAATTCCAACAAGTTTTTTCATAAATTTTAGTATCACTCTTTGATTGTAAGTCTTGTCAATTAGGTAAACATCATCGTATTACTTTCATGCGTCTATAGTTAGTGTTGAGTCAAAGTTTATTTGATTTAGTTTATTGTAATGTTTAAGGTCTAAGTCGTGTTTAGTCAATATCAAGTCATAGATATTATATTATTTTTGTTGATGACTATTCTTGTACGTCATGAGTGTATTTGTCGAAAGATTGGCTTCATATTATGTTTGTAGTTCAATAGTTTTTAGCAGAAATAAAAAAATTAGTTCTCCATTATTCCAAAATATTTACGCACTAACAATACACTTGAATTTGTTCAAAAAGATTTTCAGTCTCTTTATGGATCCTTAGGCATAATACATCAGTTCATATGTCTACATATTTCACAACAAAATAATATGGCGAAAAGAAAATATCGACATATCCTGGATATTGTCTACACCATTATGTTGTAAATGAAAGTACCAAAATACTTATAGTTAGATATAATTCTCACTGTACCCTTTCTAATAAATAGGATGTCATTCACACTCTTAGGTGGTGACATACCTCTTAAACGACGTCCTCCTGACTTTGAGTTATTCTCCTTACCACTTCGGGTATTTAGGTGTATTGCTTTTGTCCAAGATCTCTTTTCTAGCCTTGATAAATTGTCTCTTAGGTTTATTAAATATGTATTTGTTGGATACTCTCATGCACAAAAGGGGTATCGTTATTTCCATCCTTTTACTAGGAGATAATATGTGTTAACTGATGCTACCTTTTTTGAGTCTCAGGCCTATTTTGAGTCAAGTGAGGATTAGTCAGAAGGCATCCCATTGCCTACTCTTATACCTATAGAAGACCATTCTGACATTGCAAACAATCACGAATATTATCGTTAACAGTCACCTTTACTTCCTTTGGTTGAACCATTTTCAACTATGATTATAAATCAAAACACGCAAGAATCCATTACATCAGAGCTTGACCAGTCTATTACATTGCGAAAGGGTAAAAGTTCTTTCATTGTTCATCCTATTTCTAATTTTGTATCCTATGATATCCTTAACCTCACTTTTTACAGTTTAACCTTATCTCTTTCTTTAGAGTCTATATCTAGGAACTACTAGAAAGCTATTCAAACACTACATTAGCAAGCTACCATGGATGAGAAAATAGAAGCATTACAATCATGTGGTACGTGAGAACTTATGACCTGTCTTGTAGGTGTAGGCATAGTCACTTGTAGATGGGTGTATACTGTGAAGTATAAACCTGATGGCTTAGTGGATCGCTACAAGGCTCGTTTAGTGGCTCATGGCTTTTTACAGATTTATGGGGTTGATTATATTGAGATTTTTTCACCTGTGATTCATCTTAATTCTATTCGATGACAATCAACCAGTAGTAATGGAAGTTGTTTCAGGTAGACATCAAGAATGTCTTTCTATATAGTGACTTGATAGAGCATGTCTTTATGAAGTTACCTCTAGGATATGTTGTTTAGGAGGAGAATAGAGTGTGCATGCTCAAGAAGATTATTTACTAGCTTGAATAAAATCCACTGGCATGGTTTGAAAAGTTCAACAAAGTAGCGATAGATGGTGGTTTTCACGGATATACTGTGGACCATTGAGTCTTCTACAGGAAGACAAGTAGTTTTCAGTAGAGTACGAACTTTCAGTTTCCAACAAGGATATCAGTCGCTTAGTGAATACTATGCTATCGTCAAATGCATGTGAGTGGAGCGTCTGCAAGTTGTTGTCTGTAATATTCCTCTCACATTCATAGTAAATGTTTGCAGAGGATTCTATCTTGTTACTTCATAATATTCTTTTCCTGTCTTCGGTCTGTTAATCTCCCAGGGCAGTCCACTACAGTCAATTCTACCATTAAAACTTCTACGTCGCTCTCCATAAACAGTAGAGGTCATGGGTGTGGTTCCCATGGCCATGGTTCAAATTCAGGGTGAGATTTTCGAAGTTGCTGAAGCTAATGTGGATATAGTCACTATCAGATTTTGGCATTGAGTACAAGAATTGGATGATTATGTATTACAATAGCCAAGCAACAATAATTATCATGAGCCACTCTTCCATGAAAGAGTCAAATACAGTAGAGTAGATTGTTATGTCATTTGTGTGGCTGTGATGAATAAGAAGATTGATTCACCAGCTTTGAGAAGCAAAGTACCCATATGCTTACCAAAAGCTCTTAGAAGTCGTTGGTTGTGTATGTTATTTAACAATTTGAGGATGTTTTATATGTATGCTTCAACTTTTGGAAAAGTGTCATTAAATTAGTTTGATGATTTAGAAAAGTAGTTTTATGATTTATATTCTTATGTATTTTCTAAATGGATATGGATGAGGATCCATTTATTGTCTTTTATATATATGTATGTATGTATGTATGTATGTATGTATGTGTATGTGTATGTGTATGTGTGTGTGTATGGAGTGGAGAGGCTTATACTGTTAATATATTTCATTCTTTTTTTGCATTCTAAAAAAATACAATTCATTTCTAAATTCTTCTTTCCACCATCTCATCTTGAAATCCAACTGAAGTTGCATGTAAAGATGGGAAGAAATTCGCTTCATGGAATGTTATCAGATAAATTCTTAATCTGACATGCTTGGATCACACCTGAGTCTCAATGATCTATATGGAATCAATCACAAAAAATTCAGATGTGTGAAAAGGAAAAAAAAACTCTTTCCAGTGATGGCATTTCGGATCAAGTCCTTCAATTTTTCTTAATGTCGTCTTCACTTTAGGTTGGTGCAAGACGGGTTGAAGCTGCTGCGGCCAAAAGCAGCACCTACAGTTGGACATTGCTATTTGGGAAAAGGAAGAAAGCAACGTGATCTTTCGTTTGCTGATTACAGTGTCAGTATGTAAGCTGCCTTTCTTATTTATTTGTTGACATACTTGAATTAATCTTAGTTTCATTTTGTGTTGTAAATGAATAACAAATTCTTGTATCTGTACATGCTGCTTCATCACCTTGTTTAGAAGACAAAAGTAATAGTCAAAAAACGAAATCTCAGCTGTAACAAGTTTCAGCAAAAAGGACCCAAATCTATTTTTGAAATCTATCAATTCACACTTCACATCACTGTTGTATACATAAGTAGAAAAGCTTCTCTGCAAGAAGAGAGAGTTTTGCTGCATTCTTCTCAAGTCCCTAACCTTAAGTAGAACCCTTTCTCTGCCACTGATAATGTCTTGCATGATGATCTAATGTCTGAATTTCTTGAAATACATTTAATGCTAGTTTATTGAAATCCATTTCTTTTCAATTAAGGCTGGACTAGAAATGCTGGAAGCCTAAATAGTTTATATAAATTTATCACTGACATATGCAGGTCAGATGGATAGAGAATTTAAAAAATGGCCCATATGGTAGTGATATATTAACAACTGCATGCAGAAGGGGGCATAAATACACAATTGACGTCATTCTAGGAGTATGGATTTTTTTTTTATATCGAGTTATGTGCCTGAAGCATGTTGGTCTTTCTTCTTAGCAGTGTGCCTGGCTTTGGAACTGCCTGCTTAGAAGGTAGTGTGTCAAACACAAACTGATTTTGATACTTGATAGTGGCGAATGGAAAGAAAAAAGATCCATATAAAGTGGGGTTAGGATATGATTGTTGTCATTGAGGATGCGTACAACATTTTAACTACTGCAAGAATACTGAGGATGTGGGCAATAAATCCAAACTTCATGCAAAATCCATCCATTCTATTTTAGCAGTGTTTAGGCATTCGTCAAGTGGCATATTCATGCATCACAATGTATTATTGCTCTGCTAGGATTATTATCAGTAAGGTAGGTTATAACATTCTTAATCTTAAAATAAGAGTTCCATGAAAAACCTTAGCTTTTGTTGTTGATAGAGGTGAAAATGACTGGATAATAGGGAAGAAAGCGGATTGGATATGAGAGTATCCATATCTTTATCTATTTTCATAGTACGGACACAAATATGATACATAGAAATGCATATGTATATCTTTAAAAAATAGAAATGGATATGGTATGGATATTTCAAGTAACAATAGGAATAATTATGGATACAGTCAGAAAGTTACATATCTATATCCTTAAAATTAGATAAAGATACAAATATAATTCCTATATATGTTGTGTGATACACGTTATATGTATATATATATTTCCTGTCCATAATAAAATTTTTACCTATGTATATGTATGCTACTAGAAATCTACTAATGCGACAATAATGTATGCTATTAACTTTCACCCATACAACAACAATATTTAGAGAAAGTGATAAGGCAATATGGATAACTATTCGTATCTTTAAAAAATAATAATATCTATATTCATATCTGTATTTGTTAGAGCCTAAGTGACTGTAAGTGTTGATATACTAATACATACAAAAAATAAAAAAATTATATATATATAAATAGTGAAAACCTCCCATGCACATGGGAGCATGTGATTCTAAATGGACGTTCTTTTCTTGTGTTAAACATTCTAAATTCAAATCCAATCCGTGGCTCTTGATCTACATCATGTAAGACATGTACATTCAAAGATCCAAGCCATTTAGACACTTCTATCGTGTAGTTTTGATCAATTATAAATTCAATGTTCGGCAAAATATTGAAATTTCAGTTGTCTATACTGAAAATTTAGCTCATCTGGAATTCTTATTTCAGCTGCATTTTTATTTGTTCAAATTTTCAATTTCGACAGCACAACTCTAAAGGTACCTCTCTGAGTACCAGAATCACCAAGAAGTATTCCGTGAAATTGTAATTTTTACATGGTTCTTTCTGTTTTCAGGAATGTGCGTTTGACTCTGAATGCATCCTCGTGCATCGGAAGTTGATTTTTTATAAATAATATGTTTTACATGGCTCTTTCTGTTTTCAGGAGGAGTGCCCTTCAGAGTGACAATCAACTGCAATACCATCTTCGGAGTTCTGCTTAAGGATGTTGTTATCACATGATATTCTGAGACATCAAGCTTCTATACTCTTTTCTTCTCAATATCGTCCCTAGAACGCTTCATGTGAGAACCTCCAAAGTACCTCCATCTTCTTAATGTACTCCTTGTCAAAACCCTTCTTCCCTGAAACTAAGGAGGCATCACTCTATCCGGTTGTTCTTGATCAGTAATCGCTATAAAAAAAACAACACAAGATCATCCTGAGCATTTTGTTTGCCATGAGCAGTATAGGTGAAGAACAACAAAAATATAGATGACGGATGATGATACTCAAACCATAGAAACGTCACATGTAAAATTGGAAAAAAAAGAGGGAACCCTAAAGAAGTTAACTGTATTGATGCGACAAAGTTTCCAAGAAAGGGACAAAAAACTGTAAAAAAAAAAAAAAACTTTCCTTGAGACCCATGTTATGTCCATGTCATCCTTATTGAAAAACCCTAAAAAGCAAGGGGGGACCAGAGAGATCACATCTAATGGTTCATGTGCCCTCCAAAGAAAGAGGAAACAGTTTCATATTTATGTATTCTTACATGAATTAATCTCAAATGTTGGATGCTACATTGTGAAGAAGATTGAGATGATACTAGATGATATTGTGAGTCCTACCAAATATGTGCACTTTGTGTTAGAATTCATGTACCCAAACTTGACTCAAGGAAAATCATTTAGAAGTCATGGACCTTTGTACCACAACCCACCTTTGGACATGTAGCAAGGTTTTTCTAAATAAAAAATGAAGAAGGAAATGTATGATTTTGGGCTCCAGTTAATGTAGGCTTGATACTTGGAACAATGATGGTGGATCCATTGGGATTGTCGACGGCGACAAGAAGTGGTAAAGATTCTTTGTGGTTCTTTACAAACTACAAGATGTTGGAGGTTTGAACTCGTGATCATTAATAAAATAGTTTATTTTTGGGAAAAAAAACGGATTTATGTAAATCAAACTAGCTTTTTCGGATGGTGATTATAATTAAGAATAATCACTATGCCATTAAAAGAAACCCATGCAATGATTTCTCGTTGGAAGATTTCCCCATAGAATCTCCACAAAAGTTTTGAGTAATGATGGGGGACAAAACCCTAGTAGATATCTATTTATAAATGATGTCAAAATGAGGAGGTAGGTGTGGATGTGAGGGTTCAACTGCTCAACTAAAGGTAAGTGTAACGATGGTTGTAGCTTAGCCAACCTTTACATTTGGCCGTTGGCAAAGTTCATTGATAGATGTACGTATGTCTAGTGAGGATAAAATGACTAGAATTGGAGTAATTTAACTAGAATGATGGGTATTGATGTAAATAAGTAACAAGTAATGGATATTCATACAAAAAAAGCTGTAGATTTGCACTTGTCCATTTTGTATTCCAATCGATATCCATGAATATAAATTTTTGATTATAAAATCCAATAAGTACATGTATTTAGGTTTGCACTAATTAATATAGAAGAACATATATAGAATATGAAAAATATTCTAATTAGCTTTGCCAAGAAAAAAACATATAGAATATGAAATACTAGTACATGCTTATTCTCAAATTTATCAGTCCATCTTTGGATGTAGAATAAGAAAAGTATAAATAAGTGAAAATTAGTATTATTATTTTGATATTATTATTATTATTATTATTATTATTATTATTATTTTGTTTGGAAGTTATTTTCCTTTTGAGGTAAATAAGTATGTTTAGAGAGAAATTCTGGTTTGATAAAAAAAGTAGAGTAAGTATTGGAATAAGTGAAAAATATGTAGATTAATACTGATTAACTTGATTATTAAGACAATATCATAGATATACATATTAAATATGTAACTTGAAATATGCATATTAAATACATATTAAATATCGTAAATATACATATTAAATATTGTAGATAACTTGAAATATGTATAGACCATATTAAATATGTATTATTTTTATACAAAAAATAAACATGTTGTAGATATACATGTATCATAATAACTTGGTGGAATAAATTTATTCCACTCCTTTTGAGAATAATTATTCCAAAACAAGTAAACTAGAATAGGAATTTTTTTCTATGTATATTCTAATTTTTACACAAGCAAATGGAATAATAATTCCTATTTCAGATTTATTCTAGGAGCTACTCTAGATCCAAAGAGGAGCTTAAGACTTAGAAGTAGCCAAGATTGTTGTTTAAAGGAAGGAATTGCGAACATAGGTGAGTTTGTTCAAAATATAAAATTCAATTTTGGTTTGAGAAAAAAAAAAGAATCAAGTTTGATTTGATTTGAAATTCAAACTTTTGAATTCAGCTTGAATTTTTTTGTGCAATATAAATGGATTTTTTATGTGTTTTTATGTATATGTAGAGTTATTATTCCATTATATTTTTTAATGTCTACTTACTTGTATATAATTTATAAGTAAATTATATAATACATTCCAAATCATGTAAAGTTAAAATTTTATTATATTGTTTAATGTTGCACATATTGACATGCATATAGTTTATAGGTTATATACTTATTTTTAAAAATTTTAATTCTAACCATTTTCTAACTTGAATTTAATTTATATGTTCGATTCAGTTCAAAAATATGTTCAAACTTGAATTTAATTTTGAAGTTCGATTCTTTTAACTTCAAACATTTTCTGTATTTGTTATTGAACCAAACCTAAATGGAGCTCAAATCAGTTTGATTTATTTGGCTACTCTAGGAGTAGTTACTTCAGTACAGTTAAACAATGCACATATTTTCAGGGAAAGTGTCTCATCTTTACATATATATTCCATGATAATGATTGATGCTTTGCTTTATTTTCAAGTTCCTTATTCTGTTTTCTCCCAAGAGGAATTAATAGTATAAAACATGCCACTATAAAACAAAACACCTAAGCCTAGCAGCCCAGCCCTGGCCTTTGAGAAATTGGATTGGGTAAGGCCTGGGTTGGGTCTATTTACATTTTCAGTGTATTTTTATTTGTACTTGTGCATTGGTCTTGCTTCTTGACCAAATTGGTCAAGTTGGTTGTCACGACTCTCGTTGCAACAATCTAATTAAATACTGTGACCATGCCGGTGGAACCCTTGCGCGGTTCTCCTACTACTGGGTGCGTGGAAGCACACGAGGAGACCCGATATGGTCACGACGAAGATGGTGAATCCGAAGGAAGAGACTAGACTCGGAAACACCAAGGGAAGATAAAAAAGATAAGGAAAGGAGTCGTCACCTAGTCTTTTAATGGAAAGACGAGGAAAACAAAAAAAAACACAAGAAAATCTGGGAAGCAAACAAGATGCAGAATGTATGTGTGTGCTTCGTGCCTAATGGATAATGCTCAAATGAATGCGAGCCAGAGAAAGGATAAGGATTTTGGTTACGCATGGGGAAGGGGTTAGGCACCCCCATGCTCTCGAGAAAACTCAGTCTTTCTAGGTTTCCTACTGTCAATGGTCTATAGATGTATGCTTGCTTATTCTATATGCTCATGTATGAAAGCGACCGAAAACATGGCAAATCAAAGCAAAGAAAAGGAATCAAGGGAAAAAGTTAATCCAAGGGTCAAATGTAGGCATTACTAATGCCGCTTTACTGTACGCCTTTGGGCGATTAGGAAAATCATGAAAATCGAGAAATTTTCGGAAAGTATCTCGCAAATCAGCGGAAATTAGGATAAATCCGAGAAAATCAAAAGGAAAAAATAATTCTCATTTCGGGACAATGTCGGCTTTGACAAGCCTTTTGTAGGCCCTCGGGCGATGGAAAACCAAAACAAATCTAAAGCCGAAAATCGGGGAAAAATCCAGGAAACGGCGAAAAAACAAAGCTAGAAACGAGCTAGGAAAAGTGTGCGCAAAGCCAAGCAGAAAAGACAAGAAACTTGTGCGGAAAGATATGAAAAGATATGTAAAATGCAAGTGTGAATGCAAATATGAAAACTCCAGGGGGTTTCATGCAGAAAGCCCAAATTCCGAGGAAAACTAATGTTCTGAAGCCCAAATCATCAAAAATACATAGGAAAACACTTTCTATGCAATTATGAGGAAATCTGGGAGCGAATGTGCATTTCTAGTCAAAATAAAGTTTCCTAGGGGTTAAAATGCAATTCTACCACTAAAACATGCAATTAAAATAATTCAGTGGAAATTCAGGGTAAAAATGTAAGAAAAATGATTCAGAAAAGTTCAGGGGCAAAACAGTCATTTACCTTAGAAAACAGGCATTTAGAGTAAAATCAATGAAGTACAGGGGCTAAACTGCAAATTAATCAGAAAAATGAACTTTCAGGAAGATTCTAAGGAAACCTAGGGTGTTTTATGCAAAATTCTTGAAACAAAATACATTTAATAAACTCTAGAGGGCTTTTACTGAAGTTTTAAATTCAGAAAACATTATTAAATATTCAGGGTAAAACATGTAATATTTTTCAGTTAAAACTTTATTCGAAAGATTTAAGAAAAATGATAAAAGGACCTAAATGTAATAAAAGGACCTAAAAGTAAGGTTAGAAGGACTTAAATGTAAGAAGAAAGTAAACTTTTGAATTTTGTTAAATAAATGTTTTTTATGTTTCTTTTTTATTTAAAAGAGAAACAATGGCGCCGGCGACGGAGTTCCATCACCGACGCCCACTGGAGGGGTTCCCCGAGGCCATCCCATGGCCTGATCGGAGATCCAAGGGCAAAGCAAGCTAGAGGGGAGGAGAAGAAGAGATTCCGACAGTGTGGATGGAGCATCGAACGGCCAGAAGTGGCTGTCCATCCCCGTCACCGTCGAGACGATCCCGGCGACGACGCTGAAGGAGGAGAAGGCCCTGGAGGCAGCGGCGCAGCGATCTGGAATTTCTGGAAGGTGCGAGGAGCTCTAGGGAGCGTGTCCCTTCCACCGGGAGGCGATGTGGAGGCTGATCGTGCACTGGAGAAGCTTCCTTATAGCCGATGTGTTCTTCATCGGCGTGTAAATTTGTTGTGGCGATCGACGATTTGTGGTGTGATTCTTGGGAGTCAGGCGTGCTGGAGGAAGGTCGTGGAGCATTTCTAGAGGCACGGAGCAGCGTGGGAGGGCTGGAGGCTCGCGCTCCTCTACTGGATCCCGTCGTCTTCTCCGGCGACAGCGGGACTGGAGTGATCCTCCAGCGAACGGCGTGTAGGTTGCTGGGAGCGTCAAAACGGCGATCCAAGGGGCAGTGGAGCACGGGGATAGCCAACGAAGCCCCCTCCCCCACCTTTGTCGCCAGAAAATGGCGACGGCGGGACACGGAGGAGCTTCTTCGACCAGGGGATCACTCTAGATCCCCTGGAAATGCTCCAGGAAGAGAGAGAGACCTAAAGGACTAAGAATTGAAGGCTAGGAGGTATTAGAGGGGTGTACCTGGCTTGGAGAACCTCTGCACCTCACCGGAGCTCTGGAAACGGCTACCTCTCTCCTCCGCAAATCCTCCCCTTGCCCTAGCACTCTGCTCCTCTCTCTCTCACTCTCAGCTTTCTCGTGTGTTCCAGAAGTGCCTAATTCGTTGTCTCTACCGCTCCTTTTATAAGCGAGCAGAGACCCAGCGACCCACTTCGACAAGACACTAAACACGCTAATAGAAACCATAACTAACCACCATACCCACTAACCGGTCCCGTAACAGTCTAACAAACTCTAACGGCTATCCCCCTACTACTCCCTCTGGTGCCCTGCTCGTCGACAGGATGAACGGCGATCCAAGCTTCTCCGGCGACCCATCCAGTGGTTGGAGATGCTCTGGTTTGTGCTGGATCAATGGGGCTCGGGCTGGATTGATGAAACCAACAAGGAGGGGTGGCTGGTTCGTGGAGAAGGAATGGATTCAGTGAGAGGAAGGATGAATTGGTGAAATATTTGAGTATTTGGGTAGGACAACATTGGTAAATGAAAATGAGGGAGAAAAAATAAATATGGTATTGGGTTTGATTTTGGAAGAAGAGAAAGAAATAGGTTTTATTTTGGTGAAAAAAAAAATCAAATAGGAGAAAATGGGGTATTGGGTTTGAGAGGAAGAAGAAGTAAGTGGGTTGAACTTTTGTGGGCCTTTATGGGCTCAATTTGAGCTTAATGGGCTCATATGGGCCCTGATGGGCTTAAATGAAGTCAAATAGGCCTTCAAAGAGTTAATTGGGCTTAAATGGGTCGTGTGGGCCCAAGTGAGCTCAACTAGGGTTTAATGGGCCTATGTGGGCCTTCATGGGCTTAAGTGGGCTTCCATGAATTAAATGGGCCCAATTAAGATTAGAACTAAGCCACCACATCTCCATCCTGCAAAATCAGAAAATTGAGGTGTATACAAATACTAATTATATGCTAATTAATCAATACTAAATCCAAATCTATCATCATTAATAAAAGAAAACAATTCTGCAATTATAAGTTCAAATATTTTATTCAAGATCTTGTGATATGTGATTATGTGATTCCGTCTATATGCACTACAATGTGAAATCGTTGCTAATTTGCACCTGCAAAATATAATTCAAATACACGTGAATGACCACCAAAAAGGTCATCCAGCATACACCCCATTCATCAAGAAAACGACAAACTCGGAAATCTACAGAAATCTCAAAACTTAGAGTAAAACACGTGAACCAAACACGTACCTCAAATGCGCATCCCAAACACGTAAGCGATTCTACAGTTTATTTGATTGCAGAATGACCAATGGTTTACCCAAGAACCATAAGCATAGAAAACTAAACAAACTCCAAAGCATGCAGGACAGACTCTAAACAAAGCATCTCCCAAATCTCGATGCCTCAAGTACAGAACCACTAAATTTTATGATGCATTCAATCATTTTGACATGCACCCAAAAATCATTATTGATCTGCTGAAAATTCAACACAATCAAACAAAACTTGTCGTGTTGCCTAAAATCACAAGCAATTGCTGAAGTATACTGCACTACCACATTGTGAGGAGCTCTCCCGTCTTGGATTTTGAAGGATCCTCATAACTGTCTACTCATGGATGTCACCAGAAGTGAGATACATACATATCATGCTCTGACCAACTACACAGAGTACGCTCTCTCGGTGTCCTAAGTTTAAGTGCTCGAGCCACCTAGAGTTTAATATCTCCTAACTTTGCAACACTTGAACCTTAACTTCGGCCTTATTCTTGACTATTAAGAAGTATTGTCATATTTTCTAGTCTTGTGAACACAACCTTTTGGTTTATTGATTCTTAAACCTCAATCTCGATTCTCTTGGTCTTCTAACCTCAACTTTAGTTTTCTTGGTTTACAACGAAAACAGTAGAAATCCTTTAAAACTCTTTTTCCATATTTTCCAAAACTTTGAAGGAAAACATTTAAAAATTCCACAAACACTAGAACATATTCCAACAAAAATAGAATCATAACATTCCACTTCAGGCATAAAATGCATGGCCAAAATGTATGGCGAAAATGTGCAACACCACTTGAATAACTTTGGTATCAAATAGAGTATCCAACACACAACCAAAATACATTCGAGAATATTCAAAATTCCCCTAACAATCATAGCAGAACATAAATACATAATCATTCAACAATTCCACTTGAAAACAAAACAATGGATAAAATCTACTATAATGATCCACACATATCAAGCAGTATATAATCCTGAAAATTTCGCATAATATATCAAATTCAAGATCTTGAAATTATTTATCAAATGCATCCAAAATCACTGAATTCCGATATTTGGAATTCAAGATATGATCAAATAAAGATTGCAAGGTCACATAACATCCGAAATCCAACAAATGAACATGTATCAAATGATCCAAAATAGTAGTATGAAATTCGTCAATAAACATAGAAAATCCACCCACAATTCATGTACCAACATGCATCCGAATCCATAAATCGAATTTCAACCTAAACTCTTTGTAAAGTGTGTACTTTGAATAAGAACACACGAACCCAACAGCTACGTCGATAGTCCACACTCACCAGAGCTTCGCTCATGGCTTCCCTCCTTCCAATCATGGTCAAGCTATCCCAAGTTCCAATTTAGAGGCTAAACCAAATAGAGAACCCAAACTCAAACGCATGTAGAGAGGAAAAGAGATCAATGCAACGAAAACCCAAACTCAAGCTTACCTCCACGGTCCATAGTTGTCCAATTGCAAAAGGGAGAATATCGTTGGCGTTTCCTCCTTGACTGCAGTGACCATCGTCATCGATCTTCACATGCACGAGCTATGAAGCCCTCTCCTCAAGCTCTCCCTCACTGACTCGGTTCTCTCTTCTTCTTTCTCTCCTTCTCTTCTCTTCTCTTCTTCACATTCTTATTTCTTTCTTCTCTACAAGTGCGTCTTATAAAAGGGGCAGGGCTACCCTTATTTTATACTCTTATATATAATCAAATGGTGTAAGTGACGGGTGGCAACACACCTGTTCTTTACCTCAATTCACTTGGCTTCAAGACACATACACTTGTGTGAACACATACCTTTACTTGCACATTCTCAAGCAAACATTTACAATACTTGCACTATCCAAAGTGTATACACTCCATTTGTGCAAGAATTTAATTATCATTATCAATCACTTCCATAGCTCAACTCTAATGATAATTAAGATCCAATTAAGTCAAGATCATTATTTTCCTTAATTAACATTAAACTCCACACATTCATAATAAATTCTATTATTAATCATAAAACATAATCAAAGTCTTTATTCAAATTATTTTGTGATCAACTATAGCCACCATTATGAAGCCAAATAGGATACTAAACTCTCAAATGAAGCTTGCAACACTCTGACCTAAGAAAGACCGGAAATGTGCTACACAAACATGCCAACAAACGGTGTTGCCTGAATGTACAAGCAAAACGCACAACTTTAAGGTTACTAGTGTTACATCGGTACCCCTAGGCCTAGTTTGACTTGCACACTTTCACAGATCGAATCAATCCAATCCTCAAATTAAACGAACAAAGCTAGGCTTGAGCCCACGGCAAGCTGGCTCAGGCATAAGACTTGAAAATTGAATAAGTAGAAAGTATTGGATGAAGTCAAAATGGAAATGAAATTTGTTTTACATAAAGGGCATTGGTGGGTAAGCTGCTCAGGTGATTGCATCATCCATCGACTTATCGGTAGATTCAGTGAATGTCCAAGATCACTCTAGTCTTGCTGCTACCATTGTCTATGATCCTCTTAATCCTAGATCTGATTTTAGCTAATTGATGGCCTTGTGTTGGATCTACATTATCCTTGTGCTTGTTTTTAGTTTATTTTTTGGACAATCTCATCGTTTATGTCTGGTTATTAGATACATTTTGGCTATTGGCCTTTCCATTCTTTGGGGAATTTTGTGAAGGACTTGTAATTTGAACTTTGTCTTTTTGGTTGACACTTGGTGGTGTACTCACAGTCAAGTCATTATCAATATTAATACTGCTATCATTTGCAAAAAAAAAGAGCGTTGGTAGGTCCTAGAATACCTATCAAGGGCTCTTGCAATCCTGAACTATTTTTTATCTCCTTTGGAGTGAAATTTCTTTCTTGTCGGATAGGCTTGTAAACAAGATAGGCATAGCCTTACCCAGACTCTTACCTTTTAACTTTTAATGGGTAAAGGGACAGGTATAGACTCGCATTCTCTAAGTTTCTATCCTTTCCCGCTCTATCACCTATGGTAAGATATAAAACGAATAGGATAAATGGATAATTGGATAGATTTATGTTTAAGAAAAAAGTAGAATGTTTAAGCATACAAACGTTTATCATATATTTAGATTAAATTCAAATGATGTATAGAAGATTGTAACAACGTATATCAGAATGTTTAAGCAAACAAATGTATATCAAATTAAATAGCGTGTTTGACGACAATAACAGTAATAGAAGATGGTATAAATTTGTCTCCCCATGTCATTACAAATTCAAATAAAAAATAGAAGACACTAACAATGATCTCGTTTATCCAAAGCCTCCCCATGTCAACATCAACATCATCCATATTCCAAAAGCATCAATGTTAAATTGCATCATCAAGCTACATTGTAAAGTTGGCAATATCTGTAAAAAAAAAAATGGCAGTGACAATTAGAAGAATTCAGTAGTATTCTATTCAATAGAATTCAGTAGTATTCTATTCAATAGAATTCAGTAACAACTCAGTAGTATTCTATTTAGTAGAATTCAATTACTTAATATAATTACTCAATTATATTTTATCGGTCACCCTCTTGAACCGGAAAAGAATTCTGATACTCTGCACTTTGATTGAATTTGGATATTGACGTACATTTGCAACAACATTAAAAAGAAATCATTAAACGTATATCAATTGTATTCAGTTGTTGGCAAGAAAAGAAACTATGTAACAATGGATGAGAATAATGTTGGACACATTCTATGATAAGATAAACTTTCTTACAATGATTGCATTTAGCTTTTGGAACTCCGTTAATTCTAATCTTTGTAAAATCATTCCAAACTAATGTTGTAGTTTGTCTTTTTTGTACCATTGTTTTATTCATCTTCTTGTGTTATTGGTGGATCACCATCTATCACTTCCACATTTATCATGATTCTTAAAAGATAGAAGAAGGAAAAATAGAACATAAAATTGCCACGATTCATCTTAGTGAAATTCATAAACAAGTTGTATATCTAATCAAAACATAAAGACAAAAAAATAGAACATATATACAATGATTGGAAAAAACTAGAAAAAAATAGTAAAAATATAAAATATATACAATGATTGGAAAAAACTAGAAAAAAAGAACAACAAAAATCGTCATTTACAATGACCAGAAAAAACAACACAATGATAAAAAAATATCACCTTGGGACTTCTAGATCGGGGGAGTAGAGGCGGCCTTGGCTTCACCGAATCGATTCGACTTCCAGATCAAGGGATTCAAGAGATCTAGAGGTTGAAGAGACCACCTTGTTGTTGTAAAGGTTGAAGAGAGAATGGTTGAATGAGAGATGAGAGAATGAGAAAATAGGGATTTAGGTTTGACAAATGAGGAGGTTGAAGAGAGGTTGAAGTGACTTATCGAGGAGAGAGGTTGTGGGATGCCAAGAGAGGGTTGTCGAAGGTGTGCTTTGTGCACTTTGTTGGGGCAGGATTGCTAGAGCAGGGACAAAAGGAGAGAGCTGAGGAGGTCAGAGGAGGAGGTTTGCACTGTTGTGGAAGTGACTGGAAGGGGAGATGTCGAGTCGAAGGAGGAGCTAGAGGCAAAGAGAAGAAGAAGAAGAAGAAGAAGAAAAAGAAGAAGAACAAGAACGGGATGAAAGGTGATAGTTGAGAAGTGAGAAGAGAGGTTGAAACATTGAAGAGAGAAAGTGATTGAGATAGTTAGGGTTTAGAGAGGAATATATATTTTATATTTACATAGTTAAGGTAAAATTACCATAATAACCCTTATGCCATGGGTAAATGAGTAAACAAGTGGTGGGTAGATAGTAACCCGTACTCATATTATATGAGAACATGAGTAAAGCAGGTGATGAGTAAATGGATAATAGGATAAAAATATTTTAACGCTTTCAAGTATAAAATGAGATGGATCGAGGTGGATTGTGGGTAAATACCTTCTCTATTTATAGGCCTATTGTCGAACTATTTTTATCTACATTTGACTTGACTTTTTTTTCATTTTCTTTCGTAGAGATCTAGGATTTTGTATCTTTGCTTAGTAGGTACAGCATTTAATCTTTTTTATGTATCTTTATTACAATTGGGAAATGAGAGGAATGAAACGGAAAGTGGAAGCCTCCAAATTCTGTATCTTTGGTTGGACAATCAAAGTGTGAATAAGTTAAACATAGTGGGAAGACAAAATAATTGATTTTGCAGTTGTTTCCTTTCCTTTAATTTTGTCAGCACAGACCTCTCTTAAACATACATGCTTGTAGAAATCCCAGACCCAGTGAACTACGTATGTTTCAAAAATTTCTACAATTTAGAATACACGATATTTTGTCTTAGCTATAAGTGATATACAAAACCTGAAAGAAATGATACCAACGATGACTGATATTATATAATAATAACCATTGTTGTAGTAATGGTATCAAACATTGATGAAATGATAGCATATAATATATAGTTGATACATTGAGGTAGTGATATAAGATTTTGATGATGCCCTATCGTATTTAAATTCTACCCTACCATATATAGATGATACCATATAATATCAAAGTCTAATATCTACTAAAACAATAATAAGTATCATTACTCATTCTTTTTGATATTATTACTTCAATTTCTAGTATCATGTGTAATTGTAACATCACGGCCTGATTATCTATTTTTATAATAAACCATGTATTATTTGCAATATTGTGTTTAATGATTTATTAATGGATAATCTGTTGTTTTTTAGTTGTGTGTGGTTGTGGGTGGTTTTCTGTGCATCAGGTTGTGATTTGGGATCTATTTGGAGTCCGATTGGAGGATGCACAACTTTCTCGGTTTGCGTGTCATTCTTTTCTCTTTTCTTTTTCTTCCTCTTTTTCTTTCTTTTCCGCAAGCCCTACCTTCCATTTTCTTCTCTGTCTTCTTCTTCTTCCTCTTCTCCCTCCCGTGCCACCACCGACGAAGGCCCGTGCCTCCCCATCTCGTCCGACGGGATGGGT
>JAMKQA010000264.1:0-37091 GCA_024699735.1 Posidonia australis
CCCAGTCGAAGTCAAAGTAGGATTCTGCGCCCGTGGAAATCCATGGGGCAAGCGACAATGACCACCCGGTCAAAGTCAAAGTAGGTTTCCGCACCTGCGGAAATTCAAGGGGCAAAGCGACAATGACCGCTCGGTCAAAGTCAACAGTAGATTCCGCGTCCGTAGAAATCCAAGGGGCAAGCGACAATGACCGCTCGGTCAAAGTCGAGGCCGGATTCAGCGCCTACGGAAATCGAAGGGGCGAAGCGACAATGTCCGCCCGGTCAAAGTCAAAGCAGGATTCCGCACCCACGGAAATCGAAGGGGCAAAGCGACAATGTCCGCCCGGTCAATGTCAAAGAAGGATTCCGCACCCGTCGAAATCGATGGGGCAAAGCGACGTAGACCGCCCGGTCAAAGTCAAAGCAGGATTCCGCCTCGAGGAAATCCAAGGGGCAAAGTGACAATGACCGCCCGGTCAAAGTCAAAGCAAGATTCCGTGCCTGCGGAATCCAAGTTGCAAAGCGACAATGACTGCCTGGTCGTTGTCAATGCAGGATTCTACACCCACGGAAATCCAAGGGGCAAAGCGACAATGACCGCCCGGTCGAAGTCAAAGCAGGATTCTGCGCCCGCGGAAATCCAAGGGGTAAGCGACAATGACCACCCGATCAAAGTCAAAGCCGGATTCCGCTCCTGCGGAAATTCAAGGGGCAAAGCGACAATGACCGCCCGGTCAAAGTCAAAGCAAGATTCCGCGCCAGCAGAAATCCATGGGGCAAGCGACAATGACTGCACGGTCAAAGTCGAAGTAGGATTCTACGCCTGCTGAAATCGAAGGGGCGAAGCGACAATGTCCGCCTGGTCAAAGTCAATGCAGGATTCCGTGCCCACGGAAATCGAAGGGGCAAAGCGACAATGACCGCCTGGTCAAAGTAAAGCAGGATTCCGCGTCCGCGGAAATCCAAGTGGCAAAGCGACAATGATCGCCTAGTCAAAGTCAGAGCAGGATTCCGCGCTCGCAGAAATCCTAGGGGCAAAGCGACAATGACCGCCCGGTCAAAGTCACAGCAGGATTCCGCGCCTGCGGAAATCCTAGGGGCAAAGCGACAATGACCACCCGGTCAAGGTCACAGCAGGATTCCACGCTCGCGGAAATCCAACGGGCAAAGCGACAATGACCACTCGGTCAAAGTCAAAGCAGGATTACGCGTCAGCGGAAATCCATGGGGCAAAGCGACAATGATCGCCCAGTCAAAGTCAGAGCTGGATTCCGCGCCCATCGAAATCCAAGGGGCAAAGCGATAATGACCGCCCGGTCAAAGGCACAGCAGGATTCCCCGCCCGTGGAAATCCAAGGGGCAAAGCGACAATGACCTCTCGGTCAAAGGCACAGCAGGATTGCGCGCCCGCCGAAATCCAAGGGGCAAAGCAACAATTACCGCCCCGTCAAAGTCATTGCAGGATTCCGCGCCCGTGGAAATCAAACGGGCAATGCGACAATGAGCGCCTGGTCAAAGTCAAAGCAGGATTCCGCGCCTACGGAAATCCTACAGGCACAGCGACAATGAGCGCCCGGTCAAAGTCAAAGCAGTATTCCACGCCTGCGGAAATCCATGGGGCAACGCGACAAAGGCCGCACGGTCAAAGTGAAAGTAGGATTCCGCGCCCGCGGAAATCCAATGGGCGAAGCGACAATGACCACCCGGTCAAAGTCAAAGCAGGATTCCGCGTCCGCGGAAATCCATGGGGCAAAGCAATAATGATCGCCCAGTCAAAGTCAAAGCAGGATTCCACTCCAGCGGAAATCCAAGAAGCAAAGCGACAATGACCGCTCAGTCAAAGTCAGAGCAGGATTCTGCGCCTGCGGAAATCGAAGTGGCGAAGCGACAAAGACCGCCCGGTCAAAGTCAAAGTAGGATTCCTCGCCCGCGGAAATCCAATAGGCGAAGCGAAATTGACCGCTCGGTCAAAGTCAAAGCAGGATTCCACGCCCTGGTAAAACCAAGGGGAAAAGCGACAATGACCGCCCGTTCAAAGTCAAAGCAGGATTCCGCGCCCGTGGAAATTCAAGGGGCAAGCGACAATGACCACCCAGTCAAAGTCAAAGCAGCATTCCGCTCCTACGAAAATTCAAGCGGCAAAGCGACAATGACCGCCCGGTCAAAGTCAAAGCAGGATTCTGCGCCCGCGGAAATCCAAGTTGCAAAGCGACAATGACTGCCTAGTCAATGTCAATGCAGGATTCCGCACCCACGGAAATCCAAGGGGCAAAGCGACAATGACCGCACGGTCGAAGTCAAAGTAGGATTCTGCGCCTGCGGAAATCCAAGGGGCGAGCGACAATGACCACCCGGTCGAAGTCAAAGCCTGATTCCGCTCCTGCGGAAATTCAAGGTGCAAAGCGACAATGACCGCCCGATCAAAGTCAAAGCATGATTCCGCGCCCGCAGAAATCCAAGGGGCAAGCGACAATGACCGCTCGGTCAAAGTCGAAGTAGGATTCTGCGCCTGCGGAAATCGTTGGGGCGAAGCGACAATGTCTGCCCGGTCAAAGTCAATGCAGGATTCCGCGCCCACGGAAATCGAAGGGGCAAAGCGACAATGACCGCCCGGTCAAAGTCAAAGCAGGATTTCGCGTCCGCGGAAATCCAAGTGGCAAAGCGACAATGATCGCCCAGTCAAAGTCAGAGCAGGATTCCGCGCTCGCGGAAATCCAAGGGGCAAGCGACAATGACCGCTCGGTCAAAGTCGAAGTAGGATTCTGCGCCTGCGGAAATCGAAGGGGCGAAGCGACAATGTCTGCCCGGTCAAAGTCAATGCAGGATTCCGCGACCACGGAAATCGATGGGGCAAAGCGACAATGACCGCCCGGTCAAAGTCAAAGCAGGATTCCGCGTCCGTGGAAATCCAAGTGGCAAAGCGACAATGATCGCCCAGTCAAAGTCAGAGCAGGATTCCGCGCTCGCAGAAATCCAAGGGCAAAGCGACTATGACCGCCCGGTCAAAGTCACTGCAGGATTCCGCGCCCACTGAAATCCTAGGGGCAAAGCAACAATGACTGCCCGGTCAAGGTCACAGCAGGATTCCATGCTCGTGGAAATCCAACGGGCAAAGCGACAATGACCGCCCGGTCAAAGTCATAGCAGGATTCCGCGTCCGCGGAAATCCATTGGGCAAAGCGACAATGATCACCCAGTCAAAGTCAGAGCTGGATTCCGCGCCCGTGGAAATCCAAGGGGCAAAGCGATAATGACCGCCCAGTCAAAGGTACAGCAGGATTCCGCGCCCGTGGAAATCCAAGGGGCAAATTGACAATGACCGCCCGGTCAAAGGCACAGCAGGATTCCGCGTCCACGGAAATCCAAGGGGCAAAGCGACAATGACCACCGCGTCAAAGTCATAGGAGGATTCCGCGTCCGTGGAAATCCAACGGGCAATGCAACTATGAGCGCCTGGTCAAAGTCAAAGCAGGATTCCGCGCCCACGGAAATCCAACAGGCACAGCGACAATGACCGCTCGGTCAAAGTCAAAGCAGTATTCCGCACCTGCGGAAATCCTTGGGGCAAAGCGACATTGACCGCCCGGTCAAAGTCAAAGCAGGATTCCACTCCCGTGGAAATCCAAGAAGCAATGCGACAATGACAGGCCGGTCAAAGTCAGAGCAGGATTCTGCGCCTGCGGAAATCGAAGGGGCAAAGCGACAATGACCGCCCGGTCAAAGTCAATGCAGGATTCCATGCCCGCGGAAATCTAAGGGGCAAAGCGACAATGATCGCCCGGTCAAAGTCTGAGCCAGATTCGACGCCTGCGGAAATCCGAGTGGCAAAGCGACAATGACCGCCCGGTCAAAGTCAATGCAGGATTCCACGCCCGCGGAAATTTAAGCGGCAAAGCCACAACGACCGCCCGATCAAAGTCAAAGCTGGATTCCGCGACCCCGGAAATCCAAGTTGCAAAGCGACAATGACCGCCCGGTCAAAGTAAAAGCAGGATTCCGCGCCCGTGGAAATCCGGGTTGCAAAGAGACAATGACCGTCGGGTCAAAGTCAAAGCAGGATTCCACGACCGCAGAAATCGAAGGGGCAAAGCGACAATGACCGCCCGGTCGAAGTCAAAGCAGGATTCCGCACCTGCGGAAATCCAAGGGGCAAAGCGACAATGACCGCCCAGTCAAAGTCATGGGAAGATTCCGCGCCCGCAGAAATCCATGGGGAAAGTGACAATGACCGCTCGGTCAAAGTCAAAGTAGGATTCTGCGCCTGCGGAAATCGAAGGGGCAATGCGACAATGTCCGCCTGGTCAATGTCAAAGCAGGATTCCGTGCCCAAGGAAATCGAAAGGGCAAAGCGATAATGACCGCCTGGTCAAAGTCAAAGTAGGATTCCGTACTCGCGGAAATCCTAGGGGCAAAGCGACAACGACAGCCCGGTCAAAGTCAGAGCAGGATTCTGCGCCTGCGGAAATCGAAGGGGCAAAGCGACAATGACCGCCCGGTCAAAGTCAATGCAGGATTCCATGCCTGCGGAAATCGAAGGGGCAAAGCGACAATGATCGCCCGGTCAAAGTCTGAGCCAGATTCAACGCCCGCGGAAATCCAAGGAGCAAAGCGAAAACGACCGCCCGGTCAAAAACAAAGCCGGATTCCGCGCCCGCGGAAATCCAAGGGGCAAAGCGACAATGACTGCCCGGTCAAAGTCAAAGTAGGATTCTGCGCCCGCGGAAATCCACGGGGCAAAGCGACATTGACCGCCCGGTCAAAGTCAACGTGGGATTCCGCGCCCGCGGAAATCGATGGGGCAAAGCGACAATGACCGCCCGGTCAAAGTCAATGCAGGATTCCACGCCCGCAGAAATTTAAGGGGCAAAGCGACAACGACCGCCCGATCAAAGTCAAAGCTGGATTCCGCGACCCCGGAAATCCAAGTTGCAAAGCGACAATGACCGCCTGGTCAAAGTAAAAGTAGGATTCCGCGCCCGTGGAAATCCGGGTTGCAAAGAGACAATGACCGTCTGGTCAAAGTCAAAGCAGGATTCCACGCCCGCAGAAATCGAAGGGGCAAAGCGACAATGACCGCCCGGTCGAAGTCAAAGCAGGATTCCGCACCTGCGGAAATCCAAGGGGCAAAGCGACAATGACCGCCCAGTCAAATTCAAAGTAGGATTCCACTCCCACAGAAATCCAAGGGGAAAGTGACAATGACCGCTCGGTCAAAGTCAAAGTAGGATTCTGCGCCTGCGGAAATCGAAGGGAATTGCGACAATGTCCACCTGGTCAATGTCAAAGCAGGATTCCGTGCCCACGGAAATCGAAAGGGCAAAGCGATAATGACCGCCTGGTCAAAGTCAAAGTAGGATTCCGTGCTCGTGGAATTCCTAGGGCCAAAACGACAATGACCGCCTGGTCAAAGTCCGAGCAGGATTCCGCGTCCGCAGAAATCGAAGGGGCAAAGCGACAATGGCCGCCCGGTCAAAGTCAAAGTAGGATTCCGCACCCACGGAAATCCACAGGGCAAAGCGACAATGACCGCCCGGTCGAAGTCAAAGCAGGATTCTGCGCACACGGAAATCCAAGGAGCAAGCGACAATGACCACCCGGTCAAATTCAAAGCAGGATTCCGCTCCAGCGGAAATTCATGGGGCAAAGCGACAATGATGCCCGGTAAAAGTCAAAGCAAGATTCCACGCCCGCAGAAATCCAAGGGGCAAAGCGACAATGATCCCTCAGTCAAAGTCAGAGCTGGATTCCGCGCTCGCTGAAATCCAAGGGGCAAAGCGACAATGACCGCTCGGTCAAAGTCACAGCAGGATTCCGCGCCTGTGGAAATCCTAGTGGCGAAGCGACAATAATTGCCCGGTCAAGGTCACAGCAGGATTCCATGCTCGTGGAAAGCCAACGGGCAAAGCGACAATGACCACACGGTCAAAGTCAAAGTAGGATTCCGCTCCTGTGGAAATTCAAGGTGCAAAGCGACAATGACCTCCCGGTCAAAGTCAAAGCAAGATTCCGCGCCCGTAGAAATCCGGGTTGCAAAGAGACAATGACCGTCTGGTCAAAGTCAAAGCAGGATTCCGCGCCCGCAGAAATCTAAGGGGCAATGCGACAATGACCGCCCGGTCGATGTCAAAGCAGGATTCCGCTCCTGCGGAAATCCAAGGGGCAAAGCGACAATGACCGCCCAGTTAAAGTCAAAGCAAGATTCAGCGCCCGCAGAAAACCAAGGGGAATGTGACAATGACCACTCGGTCAAAGTCAAAGCAGGATTCTGCACCTGCGGAAATCGAAGGGGCAATGGGACAATGTCCGCCTGGTCAAAGTCAAAGCAGGATTCCGGGCCCACGGAAATCGAAAGGGCAAAGCGATAATGACCGCCTGGTCAAAGTGAAAGCAGGATTCTGTGCTCGCGGAAATCCTAGGGGCAAAGCGACAATGACTGCGTGGTCAAAGTCTGAGCAGGACTCCGCGTCTGCAGAAATCGAAGGGGCAAAGCGACAATGACCGCCCGGTCAATGTAAAAGTAGGATTCCGCACCGGCGGAAATCCACAGGGCAAAGCGACAATGATCGCCCAGTCAAAGCCAGAGCTGGATTTCGCGCCCGTGGAAATCCAAGGGGCAAAGCGATAATGACCGCTCGGTCAAAGGCAGAGTAGGATTCTGCGCCTGCGGAATTCTAAGGGGCAAAGCGACAATGACCGCCCCGTCAAAGTCATAGCAGGATTGCGCGCCCGTGGAAATCCAACAGGCACAGCGACAATGACAGCCCGGTCAAAGTCAAAGTAGTATTCCGCGCCTGCGGAAATCCATGGGGCAAAGCGACATTGACCGCCCAGTCAAAGTCAAAGTAGGATTCCACTCCCGCAGAAATCCCAGAAGCAAAGCGACAATGACCGCCCGGTCAAGGTCGAAGTAGGATTCTGCGCCTGCAGAAATCGAAGGGGCGAAGCGACAATGTCTACCCGGTCAAAGTCAATGCAGGATTCCGCGCCCACGAAAATCGATGGGGCAAAGCGACAATGACCTCCCGGTCAAAGTCAAAGCAGGATTCCGCGTCCGTGGAAATCCAAGTGCAAAGCGACAATGACCGCCCGGTCAAAGTCAAAGTAGGATTCCGTGCCCACGGAAATCCACGGGGCAAAGCAACATTGACCGCCCGGTCAAAGTCAACGCGGGATTCCGCGCCCATGGAAATCGATGGTGCAAAGCGACAATGACCGCCCGGTCAAAGTCAATGCAGGATTCCACGCCCGCGGAAATTTAAGGGGCAAAGCGACAATGACCGCCCGGTCAAAGTCAAAGCTGGATTCCGCGACCCCGGAAATCCAAGTTGCAAAGCGACAATGACCGCCTGGTCAAAGTCAAAGCAGGATTCCGCACCCGTAGAAATCCGGGTTGCAAAGAGACAATGACCGTCTGGTCAAAGTCAAAGCAGGATTCCATGCCCGCAGAAATCGAAGGGGCAAAGCGACAATGACCGCCCGGTCGAAGTCAAAGCAGGATTCCGCACCTGCGGAAATCTAAGGGGCAAAGCGACAATGACCGCCCAGTCAAAGTCAAGGCAAGATTCTGCGCCCGCAGAAATCCAAGGGGAAAGTGACAATGACCGCTCGGTCAAACTCAAAGTAGGATTCTGCGGCTGCGGAAATCGAAGGGGCAATGCGACAATGACCCCCTGGTCAATGTCAAAGCAGGTTTCCGCGCCCACGAAAATCGAAAGGGCAAAGCGATAATGACCGCCTGGTCAAAGTCAAAGCAGGATTCCGTGCTCGCGGAAATCCTAGGGGCAAAGCGACAATGACCGCCTGGTCAAAGTCAGAGCAGGATTCCGCGTCCGCAGAAATCGAAGGGGCAAAGCGACAATGACCGCCCGGTCAAAGTCAAAGTAGGATTCCGCACCCACGGAAATCCACATGGCAAAGCAACAATGACCGCCAGGTCGAAGTCAAAGCAGGATTTTGCGCACACGGAAATCCAAGGAGCAAGCGACAATGACCACCTGGTCAAATTCAAACCAGGATTCCGCACCAGCGGAAATTCAAGGGGCAAAGCGACAATGACCGCCCGGTAAAAGTCAAAGCAAGATTCCACGCCCGCAGAAATCCAAGGGGCAAAGCGACAATGATCCCCCAGTCAAAGTCAGAGCTGGATTCCGCGCTCGCGGAAATCCAAGGGGCAAAGCGATAATGACCGCCCGGTCAAAGTCACAGCAGGATGCCGCGCCTGCGGAAATCCTAGTGGCGAAGCGACAATAATCGCCCGGTCAAGGTCACAGCAGGATTCCCTGCTCGCGGAAAGCCAACGGGCAAAGCGACAATGACCACACGGTCAAAGTCAAAGCAGGATTCCGCTCCTGCGGAAATTCAAGGTGCAAAGCGACAATGACCTCCCGGTCAAAGTAAAAGCAAGATTTCGCGCCCGTGGTAATCCGGGTTGCAATGAGACATTGACCGTCTGGTCAAAGTCAAAGCAGGATTCCGCGCCCGCGGAAATCTAAGGGGCAAAGCGACAATGACCGCCCGGTCGAAGTCAGAGCATGATTTCGCGCCCGCGGAAATCAAAGGGGCAAAGCGACAAAGACAGCACGGTCAAAGTAAAACCAGGATTCCACGCCCGCGGAAATCTATGGGGCAAAGCGACAATGACAGCACGGTCAAAGTCAGAGCAAGATTTCGCGCCCGCGGAAATCCAAGGGGCAAAGCGACAACGACCGCCAGGCCAAAGTCATAGCAAGATTCCGCGCCCGCGGAAATCCATGGGGCAAAGCGACAATGACCTCCCGGTCAAAGTCAAAGCAGGATTCCGCGCCCGCGGAAATCCATGTTGCAAACCGACTTTGACCACCTGGTCAAATTCAAAGCAGGATTCCGCGCCCGTAGAAATCCACGGGGCATAGCAACAATGACCGCTCGGTCAAAGTCAAAGCAGGATTCCTCGCCCGCGGAAATCCATGGGGCAAAGCGACAATGGCCGCCCGGTCAAAGTCAAAGCAGGATTCTGTGCCCGTAGAAATACAAGGGGCAAAGCGAAAATGACCGCCCGGTCAAAGTCAAAGCAGGATTCTGTGCCCACGGAAATCCAAGGGGCAAAGCGACATTGACCGCCCGGTCCAAGTCAAAGTAGGATTTTACGCCCGCGGAAATCCATGGGGCAAGCGACAATGACAACCCAGTCAAAGTCAAAGCAGGATTCCGCTCCTACGGAAATTCATGGGGCAAAGCGACTATGACCGCCCGGTCAAAGTCAAAGCAAGATTCCGCGCACGCAGAAATTTAAGGGGCAAGTGACAATGACCGCTCGGTCAAAGTCAAAACAGGATTCTGCGCCTGCGGAAATCGAAAGGGCAAAGTGACAATGTCCGACTGGTCAAAGTCAAAGCTGGATTCCGCGCCCACGGAAATCGAAAGGGCAATGCGACAATGACCGCCCGGTCAAAGTCAATGTAGGATTCCGTGCCCACGGAAATCCAAGGGGCAAAGCGACAATGACTGCCCAGTCCAAGTCAAAGCAGGATTCCGCGCTAGCGGAAATCCAAGGGGCGAAGCGACAATGACCGCCCGGTCAAAGTCAAAGCAGGAATTTGCGTCCACGGAAATCCAAGTGGCAAAGCGACAATGACTGCCCAGTCAAAGCCACAGCACGATTCCGCGCCCGCGGAAATCCTACGGGGAAAGCGACAACGACCGCCAGGTCAAAGTCACAGTAGGATTCCGTGCCCGCGAAAATCCCAGTCAAAGTCAAAGCAGGATTCCGCGTTCGCGGAAATCCAAGGGGCAAAGCGACAATGATCGCCCAGTCAAAGTCAGAGCTGGATTCCGCGCCCGCGGAAATCCAAATGGCAAAGCGATAATGACCGCCCGGTCAAAGTCACAGTGGGATTCCGCGCCAGTGGAAATCCAAGGGGCAAAGCGACAATGACCGCCCCGTCAAAGTCACAGCAGGATTGCGCGCCCACGGAAATCCCACGGGCAATGCGACAATGACCGCCCGGTCAAAGTCAAAGCAAGATTCCGCTCCCACGGAAATCCAAGGGGCAAAGCGACAATGACCACCCGGTCAAAGTCATAGCAGGATTCAGCGCCCACGGAAATCTAAGGGGCTTAGCGGCATTGACGCTCGGTCAAAGTCAAAGTCGGATTCCACGCCCGTGGAAATCTAAGGGGCAAAGCAACAATGACTGCCCGGTCAAAGTCTGTGCTGGATTCCGCGCCTGCGGAAATCCAAGGGGCAAAGCGAGAACGACCGCCCTGTCAAAGTCAAAGCTGGATTCCGCGCCCCCGGAAATCCAAGTTGCAAAGCGACAATGACCGCCTGGTCAAAGTCAATGTAGGATTCCGCGCCCACAGAAATCCACGGGGCAAAGCGAGAATGACCGCCCGGTCAAAGTCAATGTAGCATTCCGCGCCCGCGGTAATCTATGGGGCAAAGCGACAATGACCGCCCGGTCGAAGTCAAAGCAGGTTTCCGCGCCCACGGAAATCCTAGGGGCAAGCGACAATGACCACCCGGTCAATGTCAAAGCAGGATTCTGCTCCTATGGAAATCCGAGGGGCAAAGCGACAATGACCGCCCGGTCAAAGTCAAAGCATGATTCCGCGCCCACCGAAATCCAAGGGGCAAGCGACAATGACCGCCCGGTCAAAGTCAAAGCAGGATTCCGCGCCTGCGGAAATCGAAGGGGCAAACCGACAATGTCCGCCCGGTCAAAGTCGATGTAGGATTCCACGTCCGCGGAAATCCAGGGGGCAAAGCGACAATGATCGCCCAGTCAAAGTCAGAGCTGGATTCCACGCCTGCGGATATCCAAAGGGCAAAGCGACAATGACCGCCAGGTCAAAGTCATAGCGGGGTTCCACGCCCGCGGAAATCCTAGGGGCAAAGCGACAATGACCGCCCCGTCAAAGTCATAGTAGGATTCCGCGCCGACGGAAATCCCACGGGCAATGCGACAATGACCGCCCGGTCAATGTCATAGCAGGATTCCGCGCCCGCGGAAATCCAAGAGGCACAGCGACAATGACTGCCCTGTCAAAGTCAAAGCAGGATTCCGCGTCCACGAATATCCATGGGGCAAAGCGACATTGACCGCTCGTTCAAAGTCATAGCAGGATTCCACGCCCACGGAGATCTATGGGGCAAAGCGACATTGACCGCCCGGTCAACGTCAGAGAAGGATTCCGCACCCGTAGAAATCCAAGGGGCAAAGCGACAATGACTGCCCGGTCCAAGTCGAACCAGGATTCCGCGCCTGCGGAAATTAAGGGGCAAAGCGACAATGATCGCCCGGTCAAAGTCAAAGTAGGATTCCACGCCCACAGAAATCTATGGGGCAAAGCGACAATGACCGCTCGGTCAACGTCAAAGCAGGATTCCACGCCCGCGGTAATCCATGGACCAAAGCGACAACGACCGCCCGGTCAAATGCAAAGTAGGATTCCACGCCCGCGGAAATCCAAGCGGCAAAGCGACAATGACCGTCCGGTCAAAGTCAAAGCAGGATTCCGTGCCCGCAGAATACCACGGGGCAAAGCGACAATGACCACACGGTCAAAGTAAAAGCAGGATTCCGCGCCCTTGGAAATCCAAGTTGCAAAGCGGCAATGACCGCCTGGTCAAAGTCAAAGCAGGATTCCACGCCCGCAGAAATCCACGGGGCAAAGCAACAATGACCGCCCGGTCAAAGTCAAAGCAGGATTCCGCGCCCGCGGAAATCCAATGGGTGAAGCGACAATGACCGCTCGGTCAAAGTCAAAGCAGGATTCCGCGCCCGTAGAAATCCACGGGGCAAAGCAACAATGATCGCCCGGTCAAAGTCAAAGTAGGATTCCGCGCCCACGGAAATCCAATGGGTGAAGCGACAATGACCGCTAGGTCAAAGTCAAAGCAGGATTCCGTGCCCGCGGAGATCTAAGGGGCAGAGCGACAATGACCGCCCGGTCAAAGTCAAAGCAGGATTCTGCACCCATGAAAATCCAAGGGGCAAAGCGACAATGACAGCCCGGTCAAAGTCAAAGTAGGATTTCACGCCCGCAGAAATCCATGGGGCAAAGCGACAATGACCGCCCGGTCAATGTCAAAGCAAGATTCCGCGCCCGCGGAAAACCGAGGGGCAAAGCGACAATGATCGCCCAGTCAAAGTCAGAGCTGGATTTCGCGCCCGTGGAAATCTAAGTGGCAAAGCGATAATGACCGCCCGGTCAAAGGCAGAGTAGGATTCTGCGCCCGCGGAATTCTAAGGGGCAAAGCGACAATGACCGCCTTGTCAAAGTCATAGCAGGATTCCGCGCCCACGGAAATCCAATGGGTGAAGCGACAATGACCGCTCGGTCAAAGTCAAAGCAGGATTCCGCGCCCACGGAAATGCAATGGGTGAAGCGACAATGACCGCTCGGTCAAAGTCAAAGCTGGATTCCGCGCCTGCGGAAATCTAAGGGGCAGAGCGACATTGACCGCCCGGTCAAAGTCAAAGCAGGATTCCGCACCCACGGAAATCCAAGGGGCAAAGCGACATTGACCGCCCGGTCAAAGTCAAAGCAGGATTCCGCTCCCGCTGAAATACAAGGGGCAAAGCGACAATGACTGCCAGGTCAAAGTCAAAGCAAGATTCCGCGCCTGCAGAAATCCAAGGGGCAAAGCGACAATGACCGCCCGGTCAAAGTCAAAGCAGGGTTCCGCGCCCGCGGAAATTCAAGTGGCAAAGCGAAAATGACCGCCAGGTCAAAGTCACGCCAGGGTTCCGCTCGTGCGGAAATCCTAGGGGCAAAGCGACAATGACCGCACGGTCAATGTCACAACAGGATTCCGCGCCCGCAGAAAACGAAGGGGCAAAGCGACAATGTCCGCTCGGTCAAAGTCGAAGTAGGATTCCACGTCTGCGGAAATCCAGGGGGCAAAGCGAAAATGATCGCCCAGTCAAAGTCAGAGCTGGATTCCGCGCCCGCGGAAATCCAACGGGCGAAGCGACAATAACCGCCAGGTCAAAGTCACAGTAGGGTTCCGCGCCCGCAGAAATCCTAGGGGCAAAGCGACAATGACCGCCCGGTCAAAGTTTCAGCAGGATTCCGCGCCCGCGGAAATCCAACGGGCAAAGCGACAATGACCGCCCGGTCAAAGTCAAAGCAGGATTCCGCGTCCGCGGAAATCCAACGGGCAAAGCGACAATTATCGCCCAGTCAAAGTCAGAGCTGGATTCCGCGCCCGCGGAAATCCAATGGGCAAAGCGACAACGACCGCCCAGTCAAAGTCAAAGCAGGATTCCGTTTCCACAGAACTCCAAGTGGCAAAGGGACAATGATCCCCTAGTCAAAGTCAGAGCTGGATTCCGCACTCGCGGAAATCCAAGGGGCAAAGCGACAATGACCGCCCGGTCAAAGTCACAGCAAGATTCCGCGCCCGCGAAAATCCTAGTGGCAAAGCGACAATAACCGCCCGGTCAAGGTCACAGCAGGATTCCATGCTCGCGGAAAGCCAACGGGCAAAGCGACATTGACCACACAGTCAAAGTCAAAGCAGGATTCCGCTCCTGCGGAAATTAAAGGTGCAAAGCGACAATGACCTCCCGGTCAAAGTCAAAGCAGGATTCCGCGCCCGTGGAAATCCGGGTTGCAAAGAGACAATGACCGTCTGGTCAAAGTCAAAGCAGGATTCCGAGCCCGCAGAAATCAAAGGGGCAAAGCGACAATGACTGCCCGGTCGAAGTCAAAGCATGATTCCGCTCCTGCGGAAATCCAAGGGGCAAAGCGACAATGACCGCCCAGTTAAAGTCAAAGCAAGATTCCGCGCCCGCAGAAATCCAAGGGGAATGTGACAATGACCGCTCGGTCAAAGTCGAAGCAGGACTCTGCGCCTGCGGAAATCGAAGGGGCAATGCGACAATGTCCGCCTGGTCAAAGTCAAAGCAGGATTCCGCGCCCACGGAAATCGAAAGGTCAAAGCGATAGTGACCGCCTGGTCAAAGTCAAAGCCGGATTTCGTGCCCGCAGAAATCCTAGGTGCAAAGCGACAATGACCGCCTGGTCAAAGTCTGAGCAGGATTCCGCGTCCGCAGAAATCGAAGGGGCAAAGCGACAATGACCGCCCGGTCAAAGTCAAAGTAGGAATCCGCCCTCGCGGAAATCAAGGGGCAAAGCGACAATGACCGACCGGTCAAAGTCAAAGCAGTATTCCGCGGCTGCGGAAATCCAAGGGGCAAAGCGACAACGACCGCCCAGTCAAAGTCAAAGTAGGATTCCGCGCCCGCGGAAATCCAAGAGGCAAAGCAACAATGACCGCCCGGTCAAAGTCAAAGCAGGATTCCGCACCTGCGGAAATCCAAGGGGCAAAGCGACAACGAACGCCCGGTCAAAGTCAAAGCAGGATTCCGCGCCCGCGGAAATCCAATGTGTGAAGCGACAATGACCGCTCGGTCAAAGTCAAAGCAGGATTCCGTGCCCGCGGGGATCTAAGGGGCAGAGCGACAATGACCGCCCGGTCAAAGTCAAAGCAGGATTCCGCCCTCACGGAAATCAAGGGGCAAAGCGACAATGACCGCCTGGTCAAAGTCAAAGCGGTATTCCGCAGCTGCGGAAATCCAAGGGGCAAAGCGACAACGACCGCCCAGTCGAAGTCAAAGTTGGATTCCGCGCCCGCGGAAATCCAAGAGGCAAAGCAACAATGACCGCCCGGTCAAAGTCAAAGCAGGATTCCGCGCCTACGGAAATCCAAGGGGCATAGCGACAACGAACGCCCGGTCAAAGTCAAAGCGGGATTGCGCGCCCGCGGAAATCCAAGAGGCAAAGCGACAATGACCGCCCGGTCAAAGTCAAAGCAGGATTCCGTGCCCGTAGAAATCCAAGGGGCAAAGCGACAACAACCGCCCGGTCGAAGTCAAAGCAGGATTCCGCGCCCGTGAAAGTCCAAGGGGTAAAGCGACAATGACCGCCCGGTCAAAGTCAAATTAGGATTCCGTGACAGAAAAAATCCAAGGGGCAAAGCGACAACAACCGTCCGGTCAAAGTCAAAGTAGGATTCCGTGCCTGCGGAAATCCAAGGGACAAAGCGACAATGACTACCCGGTCAAAGTCAAAGCAGGATTTGAAGCCTACGGAAATCGAAGGGGCAAAGCGACAACGTCCGCCCGGTCAAAGTCAAAGCAGGATTCCGCGCCCACGGAAATCCAAGGGGCAATGCGACAATGATCGCCCAGTCAAAGTCAGAGCTTGATTCCGCGCTTGCAGAAATCCAAGGGGCAAAGCGACATTGACCGCCCGGTCAAAGTCAAAGCAGGATTCCGCGCCCACGGAAATCGAAGGGGCAAAGCGACAATGTCCGCCCGGTCAAAGTCAAAGCAGGATTCCACGCCCACAGAAATCGAAGGGGCAAAGCGACAATGACGACCCGGTCGAAGTCAAGGCAGGATTCCGCGCCCTTGGAAATCCAAAGGGCAAGCGACAATGACCACCCGGTCAAAGTCAAAGCAGGATTCCGCTCCAACGGAAATTCAATCGGCAAAGCGACGATGTCCGCCCGGTCATAGTCAAAGCATGATTCCATGCCCGCAGAAATCCAACGGGCAATGCGACAATGACCGCCCGGTCATAGTCATAGCTGGATTCCGCGCACGCTGAAATCCAACAGGCACTGCGACAATGATCGCCTGGTGAAAGTCAACGTAGTATTCCGCGCCCACGGAAATCAATGGGACAAAGTGACATTGACCGCCCGGTCAACGTCAAAGTAGGATTCCGCTCCCGCGGAAATCCAAGAGGCAAAGCGACATTGACCGCCTGGTCAAAGTAAAAGCTGGATTCCGTGCCCGTGGAAATCTAAGGGGCAAAGCGACAATGACCGCCCGGTCAAAGTCAAAGCAGGATTCGACGCCCGCGGAAATCCAAGGGGCAAAGCGACAATGTCCGCCCGATCAAAGTCAAAGCAGGATTCCGCATCCGCGGAAATCCAAGTGGCAAAACGACAATGATCGCCCAGTCAAACTCAGAGCTGGATTCCGCGGTCGCGGAAATCCAAGGGGCAAAGCGACAATGACCGCCCGGTCAAAGTCACAGCAGGATTCCAAGCCCGCGGAAATCATAAGGGCAAAGCGACAATGACCGCCCGGTCAAAGTCACAGCAGGATTCCGTGCTCGCAGAAATCCAACGGGCAAAGCGACAATGACCGCCCGGTCAAAGTCAAAGTAGGATTCCGCGTCTGCAGAAATCCAAGGGGCAAAGTGACAATGATCGCCCAGTCAAAGTCAGAGCTGTATTCCGCGACCGCAGAAATCCAAGGGGCAAAGCGACATCGACCTCCCGGTCAAAGTTAAAGCAAGATTCCGTGCCTGCGGAAATCCATGGGGCAAAGCGACAATGACCGGCCGGTCAAAGTCAAAGCAGGATTCCGTGCCCGCAGAAATCCAAGGGGCCAATCGACAATGACGGCCCGGTCAAAGTCAAACCCGGATTCCACGCCCGCGGAAATCCAAGTTGCAAAGCGACAATGATCACCTAGTGAAAGTCAAAGCAGGATTCCGCGCCCGCAGAAATCCACGGGGCAAAGCGACAATGACCGCCTGGTCAAAGTCAATGCCGGATTCCGCTCCCGCGGAAATCCATGGGGCAAAGTGACAATGTCCGCCCGGTCAAAGTCAAAGCATGATTCCGCGCCCGCGGAAATCGAAGGGGCAAAGCGACAATGTCCACCCGGTCAAAGTCAAAGCAGGATTACGCGCCCACAGAAATTCAAGGGGCAATGCGACATTGACCGCCCGGTCGAAGTCAAAGCATGATTCCGCGCCCGCGGAAATCCAAAGGGCTAGGGACAATGACCACCCGGTCAAAGTCAAAGCAGGATTCCGCAACAGCGACAATGACCGCCCGGTCAAAGTCAAAGCAAGATTCCGCGCCCGTGGAAATCCAACGGGCAATGCAACAATGACCGCCTGGTCGAAGTCAAAGCGGGATTCCGCGCCCGCGGAAATCGTAGGGGCAAGCGACAATGACCACCCGATCAAAGTCAAAGTAGGATTCCGCTCCTGCAGAAATCCAAGGGGCAAAGCGACAATGACTACCCTGTCAAAGTCAAAGTAGGATTCCGCGCTCGCGAAAATTGAAAGGGCAAAGCGACAATGTCCTCCCGTTCAAAGTCAAAGCAGGATTTCGCGCCCACGGAAATCCAAGGGGCAAAGCGACAATGACCGCCCGGTCAAAGTCAAAGTAGGATTCCGCGCCCGCGGTAATCCAATGGGCGAAGCGACAATGACCGGTCGGTCAAAGTCAAAGTAGGATTCCGCGCCCGCGGAAATATAAGCGGCAAAGCGACAATTACCGCCAGGTCAAAGTCAAAGCAAGATTCTGCGCCCATGGAAATCCAAGGGGCAAAGCAACATTGACCGCCCAGTCAAAGTCAAAGAAGGATTCCACGCCTGCGGAAATCATGGGGCAAAGCGACAATGACCGCTCGGTCAAAGTCAATGTGGGATTCCACGCCCGTGGAAATCTAAGGGGCAAAGCGACAATGATCGCCTGGTAGAAGTCAGAGCAGGATTCCGTGCCCGCGGAAATCCAAGCAGCAAAGCGACAACGACCGCCCGGTCAAAGTCGAAGCAGGATTCCGCGCCCTCGGAAATCCAAGAGGCAAAGCGACAATGACCACCCGGTCAAAGTCAAAGTAGGATTCCGCGCCTGCAGAAATCCAAGGGGCAAAGCGACAATGACCGCCCGGTCGAAGTCAAAGCAGGATTCTGCGCCCGCGGAAATCCAAGGGGCAAGCGACAATGACCACCCGGTCAAAGTCAAAGCATGATTCCGCTCCTGCGGAAATATAAGGGGCAAAGCGACAATGACCGCCTGGTCAAAGTCAAAGCAAGATTCTGCGCCAGCAGAAATCCAAGGGGCAAGCGACAATGACCGCTCGGTCAAAGTCAAAGCAGGATTCTGTGCCTGCTCAAATCGAAGGGTCGAAGCGACAATGTCCGTCAGGTCAAAGTCGAAGCAGGATTCCGCCCCCTCGGAAATCGAAGGGGCAAAGCGACAATGACCGTCTAGTCAAAGTCAAAGCAGGTTTCCGCGCCCGCGGAAATCAAAGGGGCAAGCGACAATGACCACCCGGTCAAAGTCAAAGCTGGATTCCGCTCCGGCGGAAATACAAGCGGCAAAGCGACAATGACCGCCCGGTCAATGTCAAAGCAAGATTCCGCGCCCGCAGAAATCCAACGGGCAATGCGACAATGACCGCCCGGTCAAAGTCATAGCAGGATTCCGCGTCCGAGGAAATCCAACAGGCACAGCGACAATGACCGCCCGGTCAAAGTCAAAGAAGGATTCCGTGCCCGTGGAAATCCATGGGGCGAAGCGACATTGACCGCTCGGTCAAAGTCAAAGCAGGATTCCGCGCTCGCGGAAATCAAAGGGGCAAATCGACAATGACCGCCTGGTCAAAGTCAAAGTAGGATTCCGCGCCCGCGAAAATCGTAGGGGCAAAGCGACATTGACCGCCCGGTCAATGTCAAATCAGGATTCTGCTCCCGCGGAAATCTAAGAGGCAAAGCGACAATGATAACCCGGTCAAAGTCAGAGCAGGATTCCGCGCCCGCGGAAATCCAAGGGGCAAAGCGACAACGACCGCCCGGTCAAAGTCAAAGCAGGATTCCGCGCCCGCGGAAATCGAAGAGGCAAAGCGACAATGACCGCTCGGTCAATGTCAAAGCAGGATTCCATGCCCGTAGAAATCCATGGGGCAAAGCGACAATGACAGCCTGGTCAAAGTCAAAGCAGGATACCGCGCCCGCGGAAATCCAAGTTGCAAAGCGACATTGACCGCCTGGTCATAGTCAAAGCAGGATTCCGCGCCCACGGAAATCCAAGGGGCAGAGCGACAATGACCGCCCGGTCGAATTCAAAGCAGGATTCCGCGCCCGCGGAAATCGAAGGGGCAAGCGACAATGACCACCCGATCAAAGTCAAAGCAGGATTCCGCTCCTGCGGAAATCAATGGGGCAAAGCGACGATGACAGCCCGGTCAAAGTCAAAGCAAGATTCCTTGCCCGCAGAAATCCAAGGGGCAAGCGACAATCACCGGCCGGTCAAAGTCAAAGCAGGATTCCACTCCCACGGAAATCCAAGTGGCAAAGCGACAATGCCCGCCTGGTCAAAGTCAAAGCTGTATTCCGCGCCCACGGAAATCTAACCGGCAAAGCGACAATGACTGCCTAGTCAAAGTCATAGTTGGATTCCGCGCCCATGGAAATCCAAGGGGCAAAGCAAGAATGACCGCCCAATCAAAGTCAAAGAAGGATTCCGCGCCCGCAGAAATCAAGGGGCAAAGCGACAATGACCGCCTGGTCTAAGTCAAAGTGGGATTCCATACCCGTGGAAATCTATGGGGAAAAGCGACAATGATCGCCCGGTCAAAGTCAGAGCAGGATTCTGCACCTGCGGAAATCGAAGGGGCAAAGCGACAACGACAGCCCGGTCAAAGTCAAAGTAGGATTCCGCGCTCACGAAAATCCAAGAGGCAAAGCGACAATAACAGCACGGTCAAAGTCAAAGCAGGATTCCGTGCCCTTAGAAATCCAAGGGGCAAAGCGACAATGACCAGCCGGTCAAAGTCAAAGCAGGATTCCGCGCCCAGGGAAATCCAAGTTGCAAAGCGACAATGACCGCCTGGTCAAAGTCAAAGCAAGATTCCACGCCCACGGAAATCGAAGGGGCAGAGCGACAATGACCGCCCGGTCGAAGTCAAAGCAGGATTCCGCGCCCACTGAAATCCAAGGGGTAAGCGACAATGACCACCCGATCAAAGTCAAAGTAGGATTCCGCGCCCGCGGAAATCCAAGGGGCAAAGCGACAATGACCGCCCGGTCGAAGTCAAAGCAGGATTCTGCGTCCGCGGAAATCCAAAGGGCAAGCGACAATGACCACCCGGTCAAAGTCAAAGCAGGATTCCGCTCCTACGGAAATTCATGGGGCAAAGCGACAATGACCGCCTGGTCAAAGTCAAAGCAAGATTCTGCGCCCGCAGAAATCCAAGGGGCAAGCGACAATGTCCGCCCGGTCAAAGTGAATGCAGGATTCCGCGCCCACGGAAATCGAAGGGGTAAAGCGACAATGACCGCCCGGTCAAAGTCAAAGCAGGATTCCGTGCCCGCAGAAATCCAAGGGGCAAAGCGACAATGTCCGCCCGGTCAAAGTCAAAGCAGGATTCCGCTCCTGTGGAAATTGAAGGGGCAATGCGACAATGACCGCCCGGTCAAAGTCAAAGCAAGATTCCGCGCACGCTGAAATCCAAGGGGCAAGCGACAATGACAGCCCGGTCAAAGTCAGAGCTGGATTCCGCGCTCGCGGAAATCCGAAGGGCAAAGCAACAATGACCGCTCGGTCGAAGCACAGCAGGATTCCGCGCCCGCGGAAATCCTAAGGGCAAAGTGACGATGACCGCCCGGTCAAAGTCAAAGCAAGATTCCGCGCCCGTAGAAATCAAAGGGGCAAGCGACAATGACCGCCCGGTCAAAGTCAAAGCAGCATTCCGCGCCCACGGAAATCAATGGGGAAAAGTGACAATGTCCGCCCGGTCAAACTCAAAGCAGGATTCCGCGCCCACAGAAATCCAAGGGGCATAGCGACAATGACCTCTCGGTCGAAGTCAAAGCAGGATTCCGCGCCAGCGAAAATCGAAGGGGCAAGCGACAATGACCACCCGGTCAAAGTCAAAGCTGGATTCCGCTCCGGCGGAAATACAAGCGGCAAAGCGACAATGACCGCCCGGTCAATGTCAAAGCAAGATTCCGCGCCCGCAGAAATCCAACGGGCAATGCGAGAATGACCGCCCGGTCAAAGTCAAAGAAGGATTCCTTGCCCGTGGAAATCCAAGGGGCAAATCGACAATGACCGCCCGGTCAAAGTCAAAGTAGGATTCCGCGCCCGCGAAAATCCTAGGGGCAAAGCGACATTGACCGCCCGGTCAATGTCAAATCAGGATTCTGCTCCCGCGGAAATCTAAGAGGCAAAGCGACAATGATCGCCCGATCAAAGTCAGAGCTGGATTCCGCGCCTGCGGAAATCCAAGGGGCAAAGCGACAACGACCGCCCAGTCAAAGTCGAAGCAGGATTCCACGCTCGCGGAAATCGAAGAGGCAAAGCGACAATGACCGCTCGGTCAAAGTCAAAGCTGGATTACATGCCCGTAGAAATCCATGGGGCAAAGCGACAATGACCGCCAGGTCAAAGTCAAAGCAGGATACCGCGCCCGCGGAAATCCAAGTTGCAAAGCGATATTGACCGCCTGGTCAAAGTCAAAGCAGGATTCCGCGCCCGCGGAAATCCAAGGGGCAAAGCGACATTGACCGCCCGGTCGAAGTCAAAGCAGGATTCCGCGCCCGCGGAAATCGAAGGGGCAAGCGACAATAACCACCCGATCAAAGTCAAAGCAGGATTCCGCTCCTGCGGAAATCCAAGGGGCAAAGCGACAATGACCGCCCGGTCAAAGTCAAAGCTAGATTCCACGCCCGTAGAAATCCAAGGGGCAAGCGACAATTATCGCCCGGTCAAAGTCAAAGCAAGATTCCACGCTCGCGAAAATCGTAGGGGCAAAGCGACAATGTCTTCCCGTTCAAAGTCAAAGCAGGATTCCGCGCCCACCGAAATCCAAGGGGCAAAGCGACAATGACCGCCCGGTCAAACTCAAAGCTGGATTCCGTGGCCGCGGAAATCCAATGGGCGAAGCGACAATGACAGGTCGGTCAAAGTCAAAGTAGGATTCCGCTCCCACGGAAATCCAAGGGGCAAAGCAACAATGACCGCCCAGTCAATGTCAAAGAAGGATTCCGCGCCCGCGGAAATTAAGGGGCAAAGCGACAATGATCGCCAAGTCAAAGTTAGAGTAGGATTCCGCGCCCGTGGAAATCCAAGGGCCAAAGCGACAACGACCGCCCGGTCAAAGTCAAAGCAGGATTCCGCGTCCACGGAAATCCAAGTGGCAAAGCGACAATAACCGCCCAGTCAAAGTCAAAGCAGGATTCCACGCCCATGGAAATCCAAGTTGCATAGCGACAATGACAGCCTGGTCAAAGCCAAAGCAAGATTCCCCGCCTGCGGAAATCCAAGGGGCAGAGCGACAATGACCGCCCGGTCGAAGACAAAGCAGGATTCCGCGCCCACGGAAATCCAAGGGGTAAGCGACAATGACCACCCAAACAAAGTCAAAGTAGGATTCCGCGCCCGCGGAAATCCAAGGAGCAAAGCGACAATGGCCGCCCGGTCGAAGTCAAAGCAGGATTCTGCGTCTGCGGAAATCAAAGGGGCAAGCGACAATGACCACCCGGTCAAAGTCAAAGCAGGATTCCGCTCCTACGGAAATTCAAGGGGCAAAGCGACAATGACCGCCTAGTCAAAGTCAAAGCAAGATTCTTCGCCCGCAGAAATCCAAGGGGCAAGCGAGAATGTCCGCCCGGTTAAAGTCAAAGCAGGATTCCGCACCCACGGAAATCGAAGGGGCAAAGCGACAATGACCGCCCGGTCAAAGTCAAAGCAGGATTCCGCGCCCACTGAAATCCAAGGGGCAAAGCGACAATGACCGCCCAGTCAAAGTCAAAGCAGGATTCCGCTCCTGCGAAATTGAAGGGCAATGAAACAATGACCGCCCGGTCAAAGTCAAAGCAAGATTCCGCGCCAGCAGAAATCCAAGGGGCAAGCAATAATGACCGCCCGGTCAAAGTCAGAGCTGGATTCCGCGCTCGCGGAAATCTAAAGGGCAAAGCGACAATGACCGCCCGGTCAAAGTTACAGCAGGATTCCGCCCCCGCGGAAATCCTAGGGGCAAAGCGGCAATGAACGCTCGGTTAAAGTCAAAGCAACATTCCGCGCCCGCAGAAATCTAAGGGGCAAGCGACAATGACCGCCTGTCAAAGTCAAAGCAAGATTCTGCGCCTGCGGAAATCAAAGGGGGAAAGCGACAATGTCCGCCCGGTCAAAGTCAAAGCCGGATTCTGCGCCCGCGGAAATCCAAAGGGCAAAGCGACAATGACCGCCGCGTCAATGTCACAGCAGGATTCCGCGCCCGTGGAAATCCAACGGGCAATGCGACAATGACCTCCCGGTCATAGTCATAGCAGGATTCCGCGCCCGCGAAATCCAACAGGCACAGCGACAATGACCGCTCGGTCAAAGTCAAAGTAGTATTCCGCGCCCGCGGAAATCCATGTGGCAAAGCGACATTGACTGCCCGGTCATAGTCAAAGCAGGATTCCGCTCCCGCGGAAATCCAAGAGGCAAAGCGACAATGACAGCCCGGTCAAAGTCAAAGCAGGATTTCGCGCCCACGGAAATGCAAGGGCCAAAGCGACAATGACCACCCGGTTAAAGTCAAAGCAGGATTCCACACCCGCGGAAATCTGAGGGGCAAAGCGACAATGACCGCCCGTACAAAGTCAGAGCCGGATTCCTCGCTTGCGGAAATCCAAGGGGCAAAGCGACAACAACCGCCCGGTCAAAGTCAAAGCAAGATTCCGATCCCACGGCAATCCATGTGGCGAAGCGACAATGACAGCCCGGTCAAAGTCAATGCAGGATTCCGTGCCCGTAGAAATCCAAGGGGCAAGGCGACAACAACCGCCCGGTCTAAGTCAAAACAAGATTCAGAGCCCGCGGAAATCCATGTGGCGAAGCGACAGTGACCTCCCGGTCAAAGTCAAAGCAGGATTCCGTGCCCGCAGAAATCCAAGGGGCAAAGCGATAATGACCGCACGGTCAAAGTCAAAGTAGGATTCCGCGCCCACTGGAATCCAAGTTGCAAAGCGACAATGACCACCTGGTCAAAGTCAAAGCAGGATTACGCGTCCGCAGAAATCCACGGGGCGAAGCGACAATGACTGCCCAGTCAAAGTCAAAGCAGGATTCTGCGCCCGCGGAAATCCAAGGGGCAAAGCGAAAATGACCGCCCGGTCAAAGTCAAAGCAGGATTCCGTGCCCGCAGAAATCCAAGGGGCAAAGCGACAATGACCGCCCCGTCAAAGTCAAAGCAGGATTCCGCGCCCACGGAAATCCAAGTTGCAAAGCGACAATGACCACCAGGTCAAAGTCAAAGCAGGATTCCATGCCTGCGGAAATCGAAGAGGCAAAGCGACAATGACCGCCCGGACAAAGTCAAAGCAGGATTCTGCGGCCGTGGAAATCCTAGGCGTAAGCGACAATGACCTCCCGGTCAAATTCAAAGCAGGATTCCGCGCCCGCGGAAATCCAATGGGTAAAGCTACAATGACCTCCCGGTCGAAGTCAAAGTAGGATTCCGCTCCTGTGGAAATCCAAGGGGCAAAGCGACAATGATCGCCCAGTCAAATTCAAAGCAAGATTCCGCGCCCGCAGAAATCCAAGGGGCAAGTGACAATGACCGCTCGGTCAAAGTCAAAGCAGGATTCCACGTCCGCGAAAATCCAAGTGGCAAAGCGATAATGATCGCCCAGTCAAAGTCAGAGCTGGATTCCGCGCTCGCGGAAATCTAAGGGGCAAAGCGACAATGACCGACCGGTCAAAGTCTCAGCAGGATTTCGCGCCCGCGGAAATCCTAGGGGCAAAGCGACAATGACCGCCCGGTCAAGGTCACAGCAGGATTCCACGCTCGCGGAAATCCATGGGGCAAAGCGACAATGACAGCCCGGTCAAAGTCAGAGCAGGATTCCGCACCCGCGGAAATCCAAGGGGCAACGCGACAAAGCCCGCACGGTCAAATTGAAAGCAGGATTCCGCGCCCGCGGAAATCCAACGGGCGAAGCGACAATGACCACCCGTTCAAAGTCAAAGCAGGATTCCGCATCCGCGGAAATCCATGGGGCAAAGCGATAATGATCGCCCAGTCAAAGTCAAAGCAGGATTCCACTCCCGCGGAAATCCAAGAAGCAAAGCGACAATGACCGCCCGGTCAATGTCAGAGCAGGATTCCAGGGGCAACGCGACAATGGCCGCACGGTCAAAGTCAAAGCAGGATTCCGCGCCCGCGGAAATCCAATGGGCGAAGCGATAATGACCGCTCGGTCAAAGTCAAAGTAGGATTCCGCGCCAAGGGAAAACCAAGGGGAAAAGCGACAATGACCGCCCGGTCAAAGTAAAAGCAGGATTCCGCGCCCATGGAAATCCAAGGGGCAAAGCGACATTGACCGCCCAGTCAAAGTCAAAGCAGGATTCCGCGTCCTCGAAAATCAAGGGGCAAAGCGACAATGATTGCCCGGTCAAAGTCAAAGCAAGATTCCGCGCCCTCGGAAATCGAAGGGGCAAAGCTACAATGACAGCCCGGTCAAACTCAAAGCAGGATTCCGCTCCTGCGGAAATCCAAGGGGCAAAGCGACAATGATCGCGTAGTCAAATTCAAAGCAAGATTCTGCGCCCGCAGAAATCAAAGGGGCAAGTGACAATGACCGCTCGGTCAATGTCAAAGCAGGATTCCGCGTCCGCGGAAATCCAAGTGGCAAAGTGACAATGATCGCCCAGTCAAAGTCAGAGCTGGATTCCGCGCTCGCGGAAATCTAAGGGGCAAAGCGACAATGACAGCCCGATCAAAGTCACAGTAGGATTCGGCGCCCGCGGAAATCCTAGGGGCAAAGCGACAATGACCGCCCGGTCAAGGTCACAGCAGGATTCCACGCTCGTGGAAATCCAACGGGCAAAGCGACAACGATCGCCCAGTCAAAGTCAAAGCAGGATTCCACTCCAGCAGAAATCCAAGATGCAAAGCGACAATGACCGCCCTGTCAAAGTCAGAGCAGGATTCCACGCCCGCGGAAATCCAAGGGGCAACGCGACAAAGGCCGCACGGTCAAAGTCAAAGCAGGATTCCGCGCCTGCGGAAATCCAATGGGCGAAGCGATAATGACCGCTTGGTCAAAGTCAAAGCAGGATTCAGCGCCCACGGAAAACCAAGGGGAGAAGCGACAATGACCGCTCGGTCAAAGTCAAAGCAGGATTCGGCGCCCTTGGAAATCCAAGGGGCAAAGCGAAAATGACCGCCCGGTTAAAGTCAAAGCAGGATTCCGCGCCCTCGAAAATCAAGGGGCAAAGCGACAATGACTGCCCGGTCAAAGTCAAAGCTGGATTCTGCGCCCGCGGAAATCGAAGGGGCAAAGCGACAATGACCGCCCTGTCAAAGTCAATGCAGGATTCCACGCCTGCGGAAATCAATGGGGCAAAGCGACAATGATCGCCCGGTCAAGGTCAGAGTAGGATTCGGTGCCCAAGGAAATCCAAGGGGCAAAGCGACAACGACCGCCTGGTCAAAGTCAAAGCAGGATTCCGCGCCCGCTGAAATCCATGGGGCAAAGCGACAATGACCGCCCGGTCAAAGTCAAAGTGGGATTCCGTGCCCGCAGAAATCTAAGGGGCAATGCGACAATGACCGCCCGGTCAAAGTCAAAGCAGGATTCCGAGCCCGTGGAAATCCGGGTTGCAAAGCGACAATGACCGCCAGGTCAATGTCAAAGCAGGATTCTGCTCCTACTGAAATTCAAGGGGCAATGCGACAATGACCGCCCGGTCAAAGTCAAAGCAAGATTCTGCGCCCGCAGAAATCCAAGGGGCAAGCGACAATGACCGCTCGATCAAAGTCAATGCAGGATTCTGCGACTGTGGAATTCGAAGGGGCGAAGCGACAATGTCCGCCCGGTCAATGTCAAAGCAGGATTCCGCGCCCTCGGAAATCGAATGGGCAAAGCGACAATGACCGCAAGGTCAAATTCAAAACAGGATTCCGCGCCCGCGGAAATCCATGGATTAAGTGACAATGACCACCCGGTCAAAGTCAAAGCAGGATTCCGATCCTACTGAAATTCAAGGGGCAAAGCGACAATGACCGCCCGATCAAAGTCAAAGAAGGATTCCGCGCCCGCGGAAATCTAAGGGGCAAAGCGACGATGACGGCCCGGTCAAAGTCAAAGCCGGATTCCGCTCCTGTGGAAATTGAAGGGGCAATACGACAATGACCGCGCGGTCAAAGTCAAAGCAAGATTCCGCGCCCGCAGAAATCTAAGGGGCAAGCGACAATGACCGCCCGGTCAATGTCAGAGCTGGATTCCGCGCTCGCGGAAATCGAAGGGGCAAAGCTACAATGACCGCCCGATCAAAGTCACAGTAGGATTTCGCGCCCGTGGAAATCCTAGGGGCAAAGCGACAATGACCGCCCGGTCAAAGTCAAAGCATGATTCCGCGCCCGCGGAAATCCTAGTGGCTAGCGACAATGACCGCCCGGTCAATGTCGAAGTAGGATTCCACGCCCACGGAAATCGAAGGGGCAAAGCGACAATGTCCGCTCAGTCAAAGTCAATGCTGGATTCCGCTCCCACAGAAATCCAAGGGGCAAAGCGACAATGACCGCCCGGTCGAAGTAAAAGCAGGATTCCATGCCTGTGGAAATCGAAGGGGCAAGCGACAATGACCACCCGGTCAAATTCAAAGTAGCATTCCGCTCTTGCGGAAATTCAAGTGGCAAAGCGACAATGACCGCCTGGTCAAAGTCAAAGCAAGATTCCGCGCCCGCAGAAATCCAACGTGGAATGCGACAATGACCGCCCGGTCAAAGTCATAGCAGGATTCCACGCCTGCGGAAATCCAACAGGCACAGCGACAATGACTGTCCGGTCAAAGTCAAAGAAGGATTCCGCGCCCGTCGAAATCCATGGGGCAAAGCGACATTGACCGCCCGGTCAAAGTCAAAGTAGGATTCCACCCTGGGGAAATCCAAGGGGCAAAGCGACAATGACCGCCCGGTCAAAGTCAAAGCAGGATTCCGCGCCCGCGGAAATTCAAGTTGCAAAGCGACAATGACTGCCTGGTCAATGTCAATGCAGGATTCTGCACCAGCGGAAATCGAAGGGGCAAAGCGACAATGACCGCCCGGTCGAAGTCAAAGAAGGATTCTGCGCCCGCAGAAATCCATGGGGTCAGCGACAATGACCACCCGGTCAAAGTCAAAGCCGGATTCCGCTCCAGAGGAAATTCAAGGGGCAAAGAGACAATGACCGCCCGGTCAAAGTCAAAGCAAGATTCCGGGCCCGCAGAAATCCAAGGGGCAAGCGACAATGACCGCACGGTCAAAGTCGAAGCAGGATTCTATGCCTGCGGAAATCGAAGGGGCGAAGCAACAATGTCCGCATGGTCAAAGTCAAAGCAGGATTCCGCGCCCACGGAAATCGAAGGGGCAAAGCGACAATGACCGCCCGGTCAAAGTCAAAGCAGGATTCCACGTCCGCGGAAATCCAAGTGGCAAAGCGACAATGATCGCCCAGTCAAAGTGAAAGCAGGATTCCGCGCCCGTTGAAATCCAAGGGGCAAAGCGACAATGACCGCCCGGTCAAAGTCAAAGCAGGATTCCGTGCCCGCAGAAATCCAAGGGGCAATGCGACAATGACCGCCCGGTCAAAGTCAAAGTAGGATTCCGAGCCCGTGGAAATCCGGGTTGCAAAGCGACAATGACCGCCTGGTCAAAGTCAAAGCAGGATTCTGCTCCAACTGAAATTCAAGGGGCAATGCGACAATGACCGCCCGGTCAAAGTCTAAGCAAGATTCCGCGCCCACAGAAATCCAAGGGGCAAGCGACAATGAGCGCTCGGTCAAAGTCAAAGCAGGATTCTGCGCCTGCGGAAATCGAAGGGGTGAAGCGACAATGTCCGCCCGGTCATTGTCAAAGTAGGATTCCGTGCCCTTGGAAATCGAATGGGCAAAGCGACAATGACCGCCTGGTCAAAGTCAAAGTAGGATTCCGTGCGTGAGAAAATCCAAGTTGCAAAGCGACTATGACCGCCAGGTCAAAGTCAAAGTAGGATTCCGCACCCGCGGAAATCCACAGGGCAAAGTGACAATGACCGCCTGGTCGAATTCAATGTAGGATTCTGCGCCCGCGGAAATCCAAGGGGCAAGCGACAATGACCACCCGGTCAAAGTCAAAGTAGGTTTCCGCTCCTGCGGAAATTCATGGGGCAATGCGACAATGACTGCCCTGTCCAAGTCAAAGCAAGATTCCGCGCCTGCAGAAATCCAAGGGGCAAGCAACAATGACCGCTCGGTCAAAGTCAAAGCAGGATTCAGCGCCTGCAGAAATCGAAGGGGCGAAGCGACAATGTCCGCCCGGTCAATTTCAACGTAGGATTCCGCGCTCTCGGAAATTGAATGGGCAAAGCGACAATGACCGCCCGGTCAAAGTCGAAGCGGGATTCCGTGCCCGCGGAAATCAAAGTTGCAAAGCGACTATGACCGCCTGGTCAAAGTAAAAGCAGGATTCCGCACCCGCGGAAATCCACAGGGCAAAGCGACAATGACCGCCCAGTCGAAGTCAAAGTAGGATTCTGCGCCCGCGGAAATCCAAGGGGCAAGCGACAATGACCACCCGGTCAAAGTCAAAGTAGGTTTCCGCACCTGCAGAAATTCAAGGGGCAAAGCGACAATGACCGCTCGGTCAAAGTCAACAGAAGATCCCGCGCCCGCAGAAATCCAAGGGGCAAGCGACAATGACCACTCGGTCAAAGTCGAGGCCGGATTCAGCGCCTGCGGAAATCGAAGGGGCGAAGCGACAATGTCCGCCCGGTCAAAGTCAAAGCAGGATTCCGCGCCCACGGAAATCGAAGGGGCAAAGCGACAATGACCGCACGGTCAAATTCAAAGCAGGATTCCGCGCCCGCTGAAATTCATGGATTAAGCGACAATGACCACCCAGTCAAAGTCAAAGCAGGATTCCGCTCCTACTGAAATTCAAGGGGCAAAGCGACAATGACCGCCCGGTCAAAGTCAAAGCAGGATTCCGCACCCACGGAAATCCAAGGGGCAAAGCGACAACGACCGCCCGGTCAAAGTCAAAGCTGGATTCCGCTCCTGCGGAAATTGAAGGGGCAATGCGACAATGACCGCCCTGACAAAGTCAAAGCAAGATTCCGCGCCCGCAGAAATCTAAGGGGCAAGCGACATTGACCGCCCGGTCAATGTCAGAGCTGGATTCCGCGCTCGCGGAAATCCAAGAGGCAAAGCGACAATGACCGCCCGGTCAAAGTCACAGTAGGATTCCGCGCCCGCGGAAATCCTAGGGGCAAAGCGATAATGACCGCCCGGTCAAAGTCAAAGCATGATTCCGCGCCCGCAGAAATCCAAGTGGCTAGCGACAATGACCACCCGATCAAAGTCAAAACAAGATTCCGGGCCTGCGGAAATCGAAGGCGCAAAGCGACAATGTCCGCCCAGTCAAAGTCAAAGCAGGATTCTACTCCCACAGAAATCCAAGGGGCAAAGCGACAATGACCGCCCGGTCGAAGTAAAAGCAGGATTCCATGCCCATGGAAATCGAAGGGGCAAGCGACAATGACCACCCGGTCAAAGTCAAAGCAGCTTTCCGCACCTGCGAAATTTCAAGTGGCAAGGCGACAATGACCGCCTGGTCAAAGTCAAAGCAAGATTCCGCGCCAGCAGAAATCCAACGGGGAATGCGAAAATGACCGCCCGGTCAAAGTCATAGCAGGATTCCGCGCCCGCGGAAATCCAACAGGCACAGCGACAATAACCGCCCTGTCAAAGTCATAGCAGGAATCCGCGCCCGCGGAAATCCAACAGGCACAGCGACAATGACCGCCCGGTCAAAGTCAAAGAAGGATTCCGCGCCCGTCGAAATCCATGGGGCAAAGCGACGTAGACCGCCCGGTCAAAGTCAAAGCAGGATTCCGCCTCGATGAAATCCAAGGGGCAAAGTGACAATGACCGCCCGGTCAAAGTCAAAGCAGGATTCCGCGCCCACGGAAATCCAAGTTGCAAAGCGACAATGACTGCCTGGTCAATGTCAAAGCAGGATTCTGCACCCGCGGAAATCCAAGGGGCAAAGCGACAATGACCGCCCGGTTGAAGTCAAAGCAGGATTCTGCGCCCGCTGAAATCCAAGGGGTAAGCGACAATGACCACCCGGTCAAAGTCAAAGCCGGATTCCGCTCCTGCTGAAATTCAAGGGGCAAAGCGACAATGACCGCCCAGTCAATGTCAATGCAAGATTCCGCGCCAGCAGAAATCCAAGGGGCAAGCGACAATGACTGCACGGTCAAAGTCGAAGCCGGATTCTACGCCTGCGGAAATCGAAGGGGCGAAGCGACAATGTCCGCCTGGTCGAAGTCAATGCAGGATTCCGTGCCCACGGAAATCGAAGGGGCAAAGCGACATTGACCGCCCGATCAAAGTAAAGCAGGATTCCGCGTCCGCGGAAATCCAAGTGGCAAAGCGACAATGATCGCCCAGTCAAAGTCAGAGCAGGATTCCGCGCTCGCAGAAATCCAAGGGGCAAAGCGACAATGACCGCCCGGTCAAAGTCACAGCAGGATTCCGCGCCCGCGGAAATCCTAGGGGCAAAGCGACAATGACCACCCGGTCAAGGTCACAGCAGGATTCCACGCTCGCGGAAATCCAACGGGCAAAGCGACAATGACCACTCGGTCAATGTCAAAGCAGGATTCCGCGTCCGCGGAAATCCATGGGGCAAAGCGACAATGATCGCCCAGTCAAAGTCAGTGCTGGATTCCGCGCCCATCGAAATCCAAGGGGCAAAGCGATAATGACCGCCGGTCAAAGGCACAGCAGGATTCCCCGCCCGCGGAAATCCAAAGGGCAAAGCGACAATGACCGCCCGGTCAATGGCACAGCAGGATTCCGCGCCCGCGGAAATCCAAGTGGCAAAGCGACAATTACTGCCCCGTCAAAGTCATTGCAGGATTCCGGGCCCGTGGAAATCCAACGGGCAATGCGACAATGAGCGCCTGGTCAAAGTCAAAGCAGGATTCCTTGCCTTTGGAAATCCAACAGGCACAGCGACAATGAGTGCCCGGTCAAAGTCAAAGCAGTATTCCGCGCCTGCGGAAATCCATGGGGCAACGCGACAAAGGCCGCACGGTCAAAGTGAAAGCAGGATTCCGTGCCCGCGGAAATCCAATGGGCGAAGCGACAATGACCACCCGGTCAAAGTCAAAGCAGGATTCCATATCCGCGGAAATCCATGGGGCAAAGCGATAATGATCGCCCAGTCAAAGTCAAAGCAGGATTCCACTCCCGCGGAAATCCAAGAAGCAAAGCGACAATGACCGCTCTGTCAAAGTCAGAGCAGGATTCTGCGCCTGCGGAAATCGAAGTGGCGAAGCAACAAAGACCGCCCGGTCAAAGTCAATGTAGGATTCCTCGCCTGCGGAAATCCAATAGGCGAAGCGAAATTGACCGCTCGGTCAAAGTCAAAGCAGGATTCCGCGCCCTCGTAAAACCAAGGGGAAAAGGGACAATGACCACTCGGTCAAAGATATAGCAGGATTCCGCGCCCGTGGAAATCCCAGGGGAAAGCGAAAATGACCACCGGTCAAAGTCAAAGCAGCATTCCGCTCATGCGAAAATTCAAGCGGCAAAGCGACAATGACCGCCCGGTCAAAGTCAAAGCAGGATTCTGCGCCCACGGAAATCCAAGTTGCAAATCGACAATGACTGCCTGGTCAATGTCAATGCAGGATTCCGCACCCGCGGAAATCCAAGGGGCAAAGCGACAATGACCGCACGGTCGAAGTCAAAGCAGGATTCTGCGCCCGCGGAAATCCAAGGCGCGAGCGACAATGACCACCCGGTCAAAGTCAAAGCCTGATTCCGCTCCTGTGGAAATTCAAGGTGCAAAGCGACAATGACCGCCCGGTCAAAGTCAAAGCATGATTCCGCGCCCGCAGAAATCCTAGGGGCAAGCGACAATGACCACTCGGTCAAAGTCGAAGTACGATTCTGCGCCTGCGAAAATCGTAGGGGCGAAGCGACAATGTCAGCCCGGTCAAAGTCAATGCAGGATTCCGCGCCCACGAAAATCGAAGGGGCAAAGCGACAATGACCGCCCGGTCAAAGTCAAAGCAGGATTCCGCGTCCACGGAAATCCAAGTGGCAAAGCGACAATGATCGCCCAGTCAAAGTCAGAGCAGGATTCCGCGCTCGCGGAAATCCAAGGGGCAAGCGACAATGACCGCTCGGTCAAAGTCGAAGTAGAATTCTGCGCCCACGGAAATCGAAGGGGCAAAGCGACAATGACCGCCCGGTCAAAGTCAAAGCAGGATTCCGCGCCCACGGAAATCCAAGGGGCATAGCGACAATGACCGCCCCGTCAAAGTCAAAGCAGGATTCCGCTCCTGCGAAATTGAAGGGGCAATGCGACAACGACCGCCCGGACAAAGTCAAAGCAAGATTCCGCGCCCGCAGAAATCTAAGGGGCAAGCGACAATGACCGCCCGGTCAAAGTCAAAGCAAGATTCCTCGCCCGCTGAAATTCAAGGGGCAAAGCGACAATGACCGCCTGGTCAAAGTCACAGTAGGATTCTGCGCCCGCGGAAATCCAAAGGGCAAAGCGACAATGACCGCCCCGTCAAAGTCACAGCTGGATTCCGCGCCCGTGGAAATCCAACGGGCAATGCGACAATGACCTCCCGGTCATAGTCATAGCAGGATTCCGCGCCCGCGAAATCCAATAGGCACAGCGACATTGACCGCCCGGTCATAGTCAAAGCAGGATTCCGCTCCCACGGAAATCCAAGAGGCAAAGCGACAATGACAGCCCGGTCAAAGTCAAAGCAGGATTTCGCGCCCACGGAAATGCAAGGGGCAAAGCGACAATGACCACCCGGTTAAAGTCAAAGCAGGATTCCGCACCCGCGGAAATCTGAGGGGCAAAGCGACAATGACCGCCCGGACAAAGTCAGAGCAGGATTCCGCGCTTGCGGAAATCCAAGGGGCAAAGCGACAACAACCGCCCGGTCAAAGTCAAAGCAAGATTCCGAGCCCGCGGAAATCCATGTGGCGAAGCGACAATGACAGCCTGGTCAAAGTCAAAGCAGGATTCCGTGCCCGCAGAAATCCAAGGGGCAAAGCGACAACAACCGCCCGGTCTAAGTCAAAGCAAGATTCCGAGCCCGCGGAAATCCATGTGGCGAAGCGACAGTGACCTCCCGGTCAAAGTCAAAGCAGGATTCCGTGCCCGTAGAAATCCAAGGGGCAAAGCGATAATGACCGCGCGGTCAAAGTCAAAGTAGGATTCCGCGCCCACAGAAATCCAAGTTGCAAAGCGACAATGACCACCTGGTCAAAGTCAAAGCAGGATTACGCGTCCGCAGAAATCCACGGGGCGAAGCGACAATGACTGGCCAGTCAAAGTCAAAGCAGGATTCCGCGCCCGCGGAAATCCAAGGGGCAAAGCGAAAAAGACCGCCCGGTCAAAGTCAAAGCAGGATTCCGTGCCCGCAGAAATCCAAGGGGCAAAGCGACAATGACCGCCCAGTCAAAGTCAAAGCAGGATTCCGCCCCCACGGAAATCCAAGTTGCAAAGCGACAATGACCACCAGGTCAAAGTCAAAGTAGGATTCCGCGCCTACGGAAATCGAAGAGGCAAAGCGACAATGAACGCCCGGTCAAAGTCAAAGCAGGATTCTGCGCCCGTGGAAATCCTAGGCGCAATCGACAATGACCTCCCGGTCAAATTCAAAGCAGGATTCCGCGCCCACGGAAATCCAATGGGTGAAGCTACAATGACCGCCCGGTCGAAGTCAAAGCAGGATTCCGCTCCTGTGGAAATCCAAGGGGCAAAGCGACAATGATCGCCCAGTCATATTCAAAGCAAGATTCCGCGCCCGCAGAAATCCAAGGGGCAAGTGACAATGACCGCTTGGTCAAAGTCAAAGCAGGATTCCGCGTCCGCGAAAATCCAAGTGGCAAAGCGACAATGATCGCCCAGTCAAAGTCAGAGATGGATTCCGCGCTCGCGAAAATCTAAGGGGCAAAGCGACAATGACCGCCCGGTCAAAGTCTCAGCAGGATTTCGCGCCCGCGGAAATCCTAGGGGCAAAGCGACAATGACCGCCCGGTGAAGGTCACAGCAGGATTCCACGCTCGCGGAAATCCAACGGGCAAAGCGAGAATGACCACCCGGTCAAAGTCAAAGCAGGATTCCGCGTCCGCGGAAATCTAAGGGGCAAACCGACAATGATCGCCAAGTCAAAGTCAAAGCAGGATTCCACTCCTGCGGAAATCCAAGAAGCAAAGCGACAATGACAGCATGGTCAAAGTCAGAGCAGGATTCCGCGCCCGTGGAAATCCAAGGGGCAACGCGACAAAGGCCGCACGGTCAAAGTGAAAGTAGGATTCCGCGCCCGCGGAAATCCAATGGGCGAAGCGACAATGACCACCCGGTCAAACTCAAAGCAGGATTCCGCATCCGCGGAAATCCATGGGGCAAAGCGATAATGATCGCCCTGTCAAAGTCAAAGCAGGATTCCACTCCCGCGGAAATGCAAGAAGCAAAGCGACAATGACCGCCCGGTCAAAGTCAGAGCAGGATTCCAGGGGCAACGCGACAATGGCCGCACGGTCAAAGTCAAAGCAGGATTCCGCGCCCACGGAAATCCAATGGGCGAAGCGACAATGACCACTCGGTCAAAGTCAAAGCAGGATTCCGCGTCCACGGAAAACCATGGGGCAAAGCGACAATGACCGCCCGGTCAAAGTAAAAGCAGGATTCCGTGCCCATGGAAATCCATGGTGCAAAGGGACATTGACCGCCCAGTCAATGTCAAAGCAGGATTCCGCGCCCTCGGAAATCGAAGGGGCAAAGCTACAATGACAGCCCGGTCAAAGTCGAAGCAGGATTCCGCTCCTGCGGAAATCCAAGGGGCAAAGCGACAATGATCGCCTAGTCAAATTCAAAGCAAGATTCTGCGCCCGCAGAAATCCAAGGGGCAAGTGACAATGACCGCTCGGTCAAAGTCAAAGCAAGATTCCGCGTCCGCGGAAATCCAAGTGGCGAAGCGACAATGATCGCCCAGTCAAAGTCAGAGCTGGATTCCGCGCTCGCGGAAATCTAAGGGGCAAAGCGACAATGACAGCACGATCAAAGTCACAGCAGGATTCGGCGCCCGCGGAAATCCTAGGGGCAAAGCGACAATGACCGCCCGGTCAAGGTCACAGCAGGAATCCGCGCTCGTGGAAATCCAACGGGGAAAGCGACATTGACCACCCGGTCTAAGTCAAACTAGGATTCCGCGTCTGCGGAAGTCCATGGGGCAAAGCGACAATGATCGCCCAGTCAAAGTCAAAGCAGGATTCCACTCCAGCGGAAATCCAAGATGCAAAGCGACAATGACCGCCCGGTCAAAGTCAGAGCAGGATTCCGCGCCCGCGGAAATCGAAGGGGCAACGCGATAAAGGCCGCACAGTGAAAGACAAAGCAGGATTCCACGCCTGCGGAAATCCAATGGGCGAAGTGATAATGACCGCTTGGTCAAAGTCAAAGCAGGATTCCGCGCCCACGGAAAACCAAGGGGAGAAGCGACAATGACCGCCCGGTCAAAGTCAAAGCAGGATTCCGCGCCCTTGAAATCCAAGGGGCAAAGCGACAATGACCGCCCGGTTAAAGTCAAAGCAGGATTCCGCGCCCTCGAAAATCAAGGGGCAAAGCGACAATGACTGCCCGGTCAAAGTCAAAGCAGGATTCTGCGCCCGCGGAAATCGAAGGGGCAAAGCGACAATGACCGCCCTGTCAAAGTCAATGCAGGATTCCACGCCTGCGGAAATCAAAGGGGCAATGCGACAATGATCGCCCGGTCAAAGTCAGAGCAGGATACGGTGCCCGCGGAAATCGAAGGGGCAAAGCGACAACGACCGCCTGGTCAAAGTCAAAGCAGGATTCCGCGCCCGCTGAAATCCAAGGGGCAAAGCGACAATGACCGGCCGGTCAAAGTCAAAGTGGGATTCCGTGCCCGCAGAAATCTAAGGGGCAATGCGATAATGACCGCCCGGTCAAAGTCAAAGCAGGATTCCGAGCCCGTGGAAATCCGGGTTGCAAAGCGACAATGACCGCCTGGTCAATGTCAAAGCAGGATTCTGCTCCAACTGAAATTCAAGGGGCAATGCGACAATGACCGCCCGGTCAAAGTCAAAGGAAGATTCCGCGCCCGCAGAAATCCAAGGGGCAAGCGACAATGACCGCTCGGTCAAAGTCAATGCAGGATTCTGCGACTGCGGAATTCGAAGGGGCGAAGCGATAATGTCCGCCCGGTCAATGTCAAAGCAGGATTCCGCGCCCTCGGAAATCGAATGGGCAAAGCGACAATGACCGCCCGGTCAAAGTCAAAGCAGGATTC
>JAMKQA010000265.1:0-32534 GCA_024699735.1 Posidonia australis
AGAAAGTTAAGCATGATATCATGAAAAAACATCATAAACATGGAATAAAATCAAATCATACGCAAGGTTTTAGCATGTTTTATTCAGTTCTGAGACGCCATTGAGAAATTAAAAATGAGAGGTAGAATGCCTACCTCACGATGTTCCTTCTTTGCGATAACAGTGATAAGAAAACCTTTGTTGCTTTGGAAGGCTCTAGGACGCAAGGAGGTGCTCCAGGGAACAACAGTAAGCCGTTTGACTGATGGATAAGCTCGTGTAGAGGTCGGGTTTTAGAGTAGAAAATGGCTAGGTGTAGGGATTTCCACTCAGAATTCTCAGCTCTCCGGATTTTTGGTCTCTCTTTTGTGTCTTCCAAAACTGTGCCTATGGTGGTCCTTTTATAGGGATCTCTCAGGGATGAGTTACGGGCATAAGAAGATCCTCGCAGACGAAGAGCCTGGAATATTCCACAACACATTCGCTGCTGGAGGTAACAGCCAAGGAAGGTTGAAAGCCAGCAGTCGCAGCCTTGTGCGCCAGGAAGGTGTGCTGGATAAGTGCGTCACCTATGTGTGCTAGGGATGTGTGTTAGGTAGATGTGCTAGGTTGGTGTGCTAGCTAGGTGTGCTAGCTAGGTGTGCTAGCTAGGTTTGCTAGGTAGGTGTGCTAGGTAGGTGCGCTAGGTACGTGTGCTAGCTAGGTGCTCACCCCTATTGGTCTGGTTTTCTAACTCGGCTGCAGGCTTGCTGTGGGTTCAGGGATTGGTTCAAAGGTCAGCCATATCCAAAGCAACAATTGGAGCCTTATCAATGAACTACCTCAAAATTGAGGTGTCTACAGATGGTCCTGAGGAAGGACAACCGAACACAAAATCCGAGAAGCAGTCGGTGATGTTTTAGAGATCCGAAAAGCAAACACACAAACCGAGATGCAGTCGGTGATGGTCCTGTAGGAGGACAACCTAACACTTCTTCCGAGAAGCAAGTGGTGATGGTTCGGAGATCAAAAAAGCGAACACTCCAACCGAGAGGCAGACGGTGACAATCCAGTGGAAGGACAACCTAACACTTCATCCGAGAAGCAAGCAGTGACAGTTCAGAAAACTGAAAAGCGAACTCGCCAACCGAGAGACAGTCGATGTGGGTCCAAGGGGAGGATAACCGAACACGTCGTCCGAGAAGTAGATGGTGATGGTTCGGAAATACGAAAAGTGGACACACCAACCGTGAGGCTGACGGTGATGGTTCGGATTCCGAAAAGCGAACACACCATCTAGAGACACCGTCAATGATGGACCTAAGGGAGGAAAACTGAACACAACATCAGAGAAGCTGGTGGTGATGGTTCGGAGGCCCGAAAAGCAAACACGCCAACTGAGAGGTAGCTGGTGACGGTCCAGAGGGAGGACAACAGAAGACATCATCCGAGAAGCAGGCAGTGATGGTTCGGAAATCCGAAAAGTGGACACGCGAACGAAGAGGCAGTTGGTGATGGTCCTGAGGGAGGACAACCGAACACGTAATCCATGAAACAGTAGGTGACGGTTTGGAAATCTGAAAAGCGAACATGCCAACTGAGAGGCAGTCGGTGACAGTTCAGAGGGAGGACAACCGAGCACATCATCCGAGAAGCAGGCGGTGATGTTTCGGAGATCCATAAAGCAAACACGTAAACAGAGAGGCTGTCGGTGACGATTCAGAGCGAGGACAACCGAACACTTCATCTAAGAATCAGGCTGTGATGGTTCGAAAATCCGAAAAGCGAACACACCAACCTGGAGGCAGTCGGTGACGATTCAGAGGAAGGACAACCGAACACATCATCCGAGTCGTAGGCAATGATGGTTCGGAGATCCAAAAAGCGAACACACCAATCGAGAGGCAGTCAGTGATGGTCCAGAGGAGGAAAACCGAACACGTCATCCGAGAAGTAAACTGTGATGGTTCGAAAATCTAAAAAGCGAACACCACAACCGAAAGGCAGTCGGTGATAGATCAAAAGGAGGACAACCGAACACATCATCCGAGAAGATGGCGGTGTTGTTTCGGAGATCAAAAAAGCGAACACACCAACCAAGAGGCAGTCGGTGAGGGTCCAGAGGGAGGACAACCGAACACATATCCGAGATGCAATTGGTGATGGTTCGGAAATCCGAAATGCGAAAACACCAATCGAGAGGAAGTCAGTGATAGTTCAGAGAGAGGACAACCGAACACATCATCCGAGAAGCAGGCAGTGATGGTTCGGAGATCCGAAAAGTGAACAAACCAATCGAGAGGCAGTCGGAAGCGGTCTAGAGGGAGGACAACTGAACGCATCATTCAAGAATCTAGCAGTGATGGTTCGATGATCCGAAAAGCGAACACGCTAACCGAGAGGTTGTTGGTGACGGTTCAGAGGGAGGACAACCGAACACATCATCCGAGAAGCAGGCGGTGATGGTTCGAAAATCAGAAAGGAGGACACGCCAACCAAGAGGCAGTTTGGTGATGGTCCAGAGGGAGGACAACCGAACACATATTCCGAGATGCAGTCGGTGATGGTTCGGAAATCCGAAAAGCGAACACGCCAATCGAGAGGCAGTTGGTGACAGTTCAGAGGGAGGAAAATCGAACACATTATCCGAGAAGCTGGTGGTGATGGTTCGGAGAACTGCAATGTAAACACGTAAACCAAGAGGCAGTCTGTGACGGTCCAGAGGGAGGATAGCTGAACACATCATCCGTGAAGCAAGTGGTGATCGTTTAGAGATCCAAAAAGCAAACATGCCAACCAAGAGGCAGATGATGACGGTCCAGTGGAAGGACAACCGAACACATCATCCGAGAAGCAGTGGGTAATGTTCCAGAATTCCGAGAAGCGAATACACCAAACGAGAGATAGTCAGTGACGGTCCCAAGGGAGGACAACTGAACACATCATCTAAGAAGCAAGCAATGCTGGTTTGGAGATCCGAAAAGCAAACATGCCAACCGAGAGGCAGTCAATGACGGTCCATAGGGAGGACAATCGAACACATCATCCGAGAAGTAGGCAGTGATGGTTCGAAAATCCGAGAAACGGACACGCCAACCAAGAGGCAATTGGTGATGGTCCTGAGGTAGGATAACCGAACACATAATCCGGGAAGTAGTCGGTGATGGTTTGGAAGTCCGAAAAGCGAACACTCCAATTGAGAGGCTTTCGGTGATGGTTTCGAGGGTGGACAACCGAACACATCATCCGAGAAGCAGGCGGTGATGGTTAGGAGAGCCGAAAAGCAAACACGCCAACTAAGAGGCTGTCGATGATGGTTCAGAGGGAGAACAACTGAACACATCATCCAAGAAGCAGGAGGTGATGGTTCGGAAGTTCGGAAAGCGAACACTTCAATTGAGAGGCTATCGGTGACGGTTCCGACAAAGGACAACCGAACACATCATCTGAGAAGCAGGCGGTGATGGTTCGGAAAGCCGAAAAGCAAACACGCCATTTGAGGGGCAGTTGGTGATGGTTCAAAGGGAGGAAAATCGGACACATCATCCGAGAAGTAGGCGGTGATGGTTCGCAAATCTGAAAAGCGAACACGCCAACCGAGAGGCTGTCGGTGATGGTTCAGAGGGAGGACAACCGAACACATCATCTGAGAAGCAGGTGGTGATGGTTCAGAGGGAGGAGAACAGAACACATCATCCAAGAAGTAGGTGGTGATGGTTTGGAAATCCGAAAAGCGAACACTTCAATTGAGAGGCTATCGGTGACGGTTCTGAGGGAGCACAACCGAACACTTCATCTGAGAAGCAGGCGATGATGGTTCAGAAAGCCGAAAAGCAAACACGCCATCCGAGTGGCTGTTGGTGACAGTTCAAAGGGAGGAAAACCAGACACATCATCCGAGAAGTAGGCGGTGATGGTTCGGAAATCCGAAAAGCAAACACGTAAATGATGAGGTTGTCGGTGGCGATCTAGAGGGAGGACAGCTAAACACATCATCCGAGAAGCAGGCGGTGATGATTCGGAGATCCGAAAAGCGAACACGCCAACGGAGAAACAGTCGGTGACGGTTCAGAGGGAGGACAACCGAGCACATCATCCGAGAAGCAGGTGGTGATGGTTCGGGGATCCGAAAAGCAAACAAGTAAATTGAGAGGCTGTCGGTGGCGATCTAGAGGGAGGACAGCTGTACACATCATCCGAGAAGCCGACGGTGATGGTTCAGAGATCTGAAAAGCGAACACGCCAACTGATAGGCAGACGGTGACGGTCCAGTGGGAGGACAACCGAACACATCATCTGAGAAGCTAACAGTGACGATTCGGAGATCCGAAAAGCAAAAACGCAAACCGAGATGTAGTCAATGACGGTCTAGTGGGAGGACAACCGAACATGTCATACGAGAAGTAGGCTGTGATGGTTCGGAAATCCAAAAAATGGACACGCCAACCAAGTGGCAGTTGGTAATGGTCCTGAGGGAGGACAACCGAACTCATAAACCGAGAAGCAGTCGGTGATGGTTCAGGAATCCGAAAAGCGAACAAGCCAACCGAGAGGCAGTCGGTGATGGTTCAAAAGGAGGACAACCAAGCCCATCATCTGATAAGCAGGCAGTGATGGTTCAGCAAACAAGTAAACCGAGAGGCAGTCGATGATGGTTTAGATGTAGGACAACTGAACGTATCATCCGAGAAGTAGGCAGTGATGGTATGGAGATCCGAAAAGCGAACATGCCAACCAAGAGGCAGATGGTGACGGACCAGTGGGAGGACAACCGAAGACATCAGCCGAGAAGTTAGCGGTGATGGTTCGGTGATCCAAAAAGAAAACTCAGCAACCAAGAGGCTGTCGATGACGGTTCAGTGGCAGGACAATCGAACACATCGTCTGAGCAGTAGGTGGTGACGGTTCGGTGATCCGAAAGGTGGACACGCCAACCGAGTGGTAGTCGGTGACGGTCCAAGGGGAGGACAACCGATCACATCATCCGAGAAGCTATCATTGATGGTTCGGAAATCCGGAAAGTGAATACACCAACGGAGTGATAGACGGTGACGGTCCAGAGGGAGGACACCCGAACACATCATCAGAGAAGCTGGCGGTGATGGTTTGGAGAGCCGAAAAGCAAACACGCCAACTGAGAGGCAGTCAGTGACTGTCAAGTGGGAGGACAACTGAACACATCATCCGAGAAGCAGGTGGTGATGGTTCGGACATCTGAAAAGCGGATACACCAACCAAAAGGCAGTTGGTGACGGTCTAAAGGGAGGAGAACTGAACACATAATCCGAGAAGTAGTCGATGATGGTTCGAAAATACGAAAAGCAAACACGCGAACTGAGAGACCGTCGGTGACGATTCAGAGGGAGGACAAAAGAACACATCATCCGAGAAGTAGGCTGAGATGGTTTGGAGATACGAAAAGCAAACACGCATACAGAGAGGCAGTCGATGACGGTTCAGATGGAGGACAACCAAGCCCATCATCCGAGAAGCAGGCGATGTTGGTTCGGAGATCCGAAAAGCAAACACGCCAACAGAGAGGTTGTAGAAGACTGTTCAGAGGGACGATAACCGAACACATCATCCGAGAAGTAGGCGGTGATGGTACAGAAATCTAAAAAGCGAACACACACACCGAGAGACAGTAGGTGACGGTATTTAGGGGGGACAACCAAACACATCATCCGAGAAGCAGTCGGTGATGGCTTTGAAATTCGAAAAGCGAACACACTAACCGAGAGGTAGCCGGTGACGGTCCAGAGGGAGGACAACTGAACACATCATTCGAGAATCAGGCGGTGGTGGTTCGGAGATCCGGATAGTGACACGCCAACTGAGAGGCAGTCGGTGAGGGTACAGAGGGAGGACAACCGAACACATCATTCGAGAAGCAGGTGGTGATGGTTCAGAGATCAGAAAAGCAAACACATGAACCGAGAGGCAGTCGGTGATGATCCAAAGGGAGGACAACAAAACACATCATCCGAGAAGCAGTTGGTGATGGTTCAGAAATCCGGAAAGCGAACACACAAACCGAGTGACAGTCGATGACGTTCTAGAGGGTGGACAATAGAACACATCATCCGAGAAGCAAGCGATGATGGTTCAGAGAATCGAAAGCAAACACACCAACCGAGAGGCAATCGGTCACGGTCCAGAGGGAGGACAACTGAACACGTCATCCGAGAAGTAGGCTGTGACGGTTAGGAAATCAAAAAAGCGAACACCCCAACCGAGAGGCAGTCGGTCACAGATCACAAGGAGGACAACCGAACACATCATCCGAGAAGCTGTCAGTGATGGTTCGGAAATCCGAAATGCAAACACGCCAATCGTGAGGTAGTCAGTGAGGGTACAGAGGGAGGACAACCGAACACATCATTCGAGAAGCAGGCAGTGATGGTTCAGAGATCCGAAAAGCAAACACACCAACCGAGAGGTAGTCGGTGACGATCCAAAGGGAGGACAACCGAACACATCATCGGAGAAGTAGTCGGTGATGGTTAGAAATCTGGAAAGCGAACACAACAACTGAGTGACAGTCAGTGACGGTCCAGAGGGAGGACAAATGAACACATCATCCGAGAAGCAGGCGGTGATGGTTCAGAAATCCGAAAAGCGGACACGCCAACCAAGTGGTAGTTGGTGACGGTCCTGAGGGAGGACAACCAAACTCATAATGCAAGAAGTTGTCAATGATGGTTTGGAGATCTGAAAAGCAAACATGCAAATCGAGAGGCAATTGGTGACGGTCTAGAGAGCAGACCACAAAAAACATCATCCAAGAAGTAGGCGGTGATGGTTCGGTGATTTGAAAATCAAACATGCCAACCGAGAGGCAGACAGTGACTGTCCAGTGGGAGGACAATCGAACACATCATCCGAGAAGCTAGGTAGTGATGGTTTGGAGATCTGAAAAGCGAACACGCCAACCGAGAGGTAGACGATGATGGATCAGAGGGAGGACAACCGAACACATCATCGGAGGACAAACGAGAGGATGTCGATGACGGTTCAAAGGGAGGACAACCGAACACATCGTCCGAGAAGTTGGCAGTGATGGTTCGAAGATCCGAAAAGTGGACACACCAACCGAAAGGTAGTCGGTGATGGTCCAAGGGGAGGACAACTGAACACATCATCTGTGAAGTTGTCGGTGATGGTTCGGAAATCTGAAAAGTAAACACGCCAACTGAGAGGTAGTCGGTGATGGTTCAGAGGGAGGACAACCTAGCCCATCATCCAAGAAGCAAGCGGTGATGGTTCGGAGATCCGAAAAGCAAACACGTAAACCGAGAGGCTGTCGGTGGCGGTCTAGAGGAAGGACAACAGAACACATCAATCGAGAAGCAAGCAATGATGGTTCGGAGATCCGAAAAGCAAACATGCCAACCGAGAGGCAGTCGGTGATGGTCTAGAGGGAGCACACCCAAAGACATCATCCGAGAAGTAGTCGGTGATGGTTTGGAAATCCAAATTGCAAACACGCCAATCGAGAGGCAATCGGTGAGGGTATAGAGGGAGGACAACTGAACACATCATTCGAGAAGCAGGCGGTGATGGTTCAGAGATCCGAAAAGCAAACACACCAATCGAAAGGCAGTCGGTGACGATCCAAATGGAGGACAACCAAACACATCATCCGTGAAGGAATCGGTGATGGTTCGGAAATCTGGAAAGAGAACACACCAACTGAGTGACAGTTAGTGACGGTCCAGAGGGAGGACAACCAAACACATCATCTGAGAAGCTGGCGGTGATGGTTCAGAAATCCGAAAAGCAGATACGCCAACCAAGTGGTAGTTGGTGACCGTCCTGAAGGAGGACAACTGAACTCATAATCCAAGAAGCTGTCGGTGATGGTTTAGAGATCTGAAAAGCAAACACACAAATCAAGAGGTAGTTGGTGACGATCCAGAGGGAGGACCACTAAACACATCATCCAAGAAGTAGGTGGTGATGGTTCAGAGATTTGAAAAGCGAACACGCCAACCGAGAGTTAGACAATGACTGTCCGGTGGGAGGAGAACCGAACACATCATCCGAGAAGCTAGGCAGTGATGGTTTGGAGATTCGAAAAGCGAACACGCCAACCGAGAGGCAGACGGTGACGGACTAGAGGGAGGACAACCGAACACATCAACTGAACACATCATCCTAGGACAACCGAGAGGCTGTCAATGACAGTTTAGAGGGAGGACAACCGAACACATCTTCCGAGAAGTTGGCAGTGACGGTTCGAAGATCCAAAAAGTGGACACGTCAACCGAGAGGTAGTCGATGATGGTCCAAGGGGAGGACAACCGAACACATCATCCGAGAAGTTGTCAGTGATGGTTCGGAAATCCGAAAAGTAAACACGCCAACCGAGAGGTAGTCAGTGACGGTTCAGAGGGAGAACAACCCAGCCCATCATCCGAGAAGCAGGCGGTGATGGTTCAGAGATCCGAAAAGTAAACATGTAAACCGAGAGGCTGTTAGTGGCGGTCTAGAGGGAGGGCAATGGAACACATCAACCGAGAAGCAGGTAGTGATGGTTTGGAGATCTGAAAAGAAAACATGCCAACCGAGAGGCAGTCGGTGATGGTCCAGAGGGAGGGCACCCGAAGACATCATCCGAGAAGCAGTCCGTGATGGTTTGGGAATCCGAAAAGCAAACACGCCAACTGAGGGGCAGTCGGTGACGGTTTAAAGGGAGGACAACCGAGCGCATCATTCGAGAAGCAGGCGGTGATGGTTCAGAGATCCAAAAAGCAAACACGTAAACCAAGAGGCAGTCGGTGACGGTCGAGATGGAGGACAACTGAACACATCATCAGAGAAGTAGGCAATGATGGTTTGGAGATCCTAAAAGCGAACACGTCGACCGAGAAGCAGACGGTGACAGACCAGTGGGAGGACAACTGAAGACATCAGCCGAGAAGCTGGCGATGATGGTTTGGAGATCCAAAAAGCAAACTCGCCAACCAAGAGGTTGTCGATGATGGTTCAAAGGGAGGACAACCAAACACATCATCCGAGGTGTAGGTGGTGATGGTTCGGAGATCCGAAAAGTGGACATGCCAACCAAGAGGCAGTTGGTGACGGTCTAGGTGGAGGACAACTGAACACATCATCCGAGAAGCAGTCGATGACGGTTCAAAAATCCGAAAAGAGAACACACGAACCGAGAGGCTGTCGGTGACAATTCAGAGGGAGGACAACCGAGCACATCATTCGACACGTAGGAAGAGATGGTTTGGAGATCCGAAAAGCAAACACGCATACAACAAGGCAGTCAGTGACGATTCTGAGGGAGGACAACCAAGCCCATCATCCGAGAAGTAGGCGGTGTTGGTTCGGAGATCCGTAAAGCAAACACACCAATCGAGAGGCTGTCGATGACTGTTTAGAGGGGGGACAACCGAACACATCATCCGAGAAGTAGGCAGTGATGGTTCGAAAATCCGAAAAGCGAACACACCCACCGAGTGGCTGTCAATGACGGTCCAGGGGGGAGGACAACCAAACACACCATCCGAGATGCAGTCAATGATGGCTTTGAAATCTGAGAAGCGAACATCCCAACCGAGAGGTAGTCAGTGATGGTCCAGAGGGAGGACAACCGAACACATCATTCGAGTAGCAGGCGGTGAAGGTTCGGAGAACCAAAAAGCAATCAAGCCAACTGAGAGGCTGTTGGTGACGGTACAAAGGGAGGACAACTGAACGCATCATCCGGGAAGCAGGCGATGATGGTTCGGAAATCTGAAAAGTGGACACGCCAATCGAGTGGCAGTCGATGACAATCCAGAGGGAGGAAACTAAACGCATCATCCTAGAAGAAGGCGGTGATGGTTCGGAAATCTGAAAAGTGAGAGGCTATCGATGACGGTTTAGAGGGAGGGCAACCGAACACTTCACCCGAGAAGCAGGCGGTGATGGTTCGAAAATCCAAAAAGTAGACACGCCAACCAAGAGGCAGTTGATGATGGTCCTGACGGTGGACAACCGAACACATAATTCGAGAAGCAACCGATGATGGTTCAAAAATCCCAAAAACGAACACGCCAGCCAAGAATCATTCGGTGGCGCCATCCGAGAAGCCGACGGTGATGGTTCGGAGATCCAAAAAGCAAACTCGTAAACCGAGAGGCAGACGGTGAAGGTCCTATGGGAGGACAACCAAACACATCATCCGAGAAGCAAGCGGTGATGGTTTGGAGAACTGGAAAGCAATCACTCCAACCGAGAGGTTGTCGATGACGGTTCAGTGGGAGGACAACAGAACACATCTTTCGAGAAGTTGGCAGAGACGGTTGGAAGATACGAAAAGTGGACATGCCAACCGAGAGGCAGTCGGTGATGGTCCAGGGGGAGGACAACCGAACACATCATTCGAGAAGAAGTCGGTGATGGTTCGGAAATCTGAAAAGCGAACACACCGATCGAGAGACAGTTGGTGATGGTCCAGAGCGAGGACACCCAAACACATCATCCAAGAAGCCAGCAGTGATGGTTTGGAGATCCGAAATGCAAACACGCCAACTGAGAGGTAGTCGGTGATGATCCAAGGAAAGGACAACCAAACACAGCATCCGAGAAGTAGGCGGTGATGGTTCGGAAATCCAAAAAGCGCACACGCCAACCATGAGGCAGTTGGTGACGGTCCTTAGGGAGGACAACTGAACACATAATTCGAGAAATAGCCAGTGATGGTTTGGAGATCCATAAAGTGGACACGCCAAGCGAGAGGCTGTCGGTGTTGGTCCCGGGGGAGGAAAACCGAACACTTCATCCGAGAAGCAGGCGGTGATGGTTCAGAAATCTGAAAAGCGAACACGCCAAACGAGAGGCAGTCAGCGACTATAAAGTGGGTGCACAACCGAACACATCATCTGAGAAGCAGGCGGTGATGGTTCAGAAATCCGAAAAGCAAACACGCCAACCGAGAGGAAGTCAGTGACGGTCCAAGGGATGGACAACCGAACACATCATCCGAGAAGTAGGCGGTGATGGTTCAGAAATCCGAAAAGCGGACACGCCAACCATGAGGTAGTTGGTGACGGTCTTGAGGGAGGACAACCAAACACATAATCTGAGAAGCAGGTAGTGACGGTTTGGAGATTAGTAAAGTGGACACGCCAAGTGAGAGGCTATCGATGAATGTCCAAGGGGAGGAAAATCGAACACATCATCCGAGAAGCAGGCGGTGATGGTTCGGAAATCTGAAAAGCGAACACGCCAATCGAGAGGCAGTCGATGACTGTATAGTGGGTGGACAACCGAACACATCATTCGAGAAGCAGCCGGTGATGGTTCGGAGATCCGAAAAGGAAACACGCAAATCGAGAGGTAGTCGATGATGGACCAGAGGGAGGACAACAAATCACATCATTCGAGAAGCAGGCGGTGGTAGTTCAGAGATTCGAAAAGCAAACACGGCAACCAAGAGGCAGATGGTGACGGTCCAGTGGGAGAAAAATCGAACACATCATCCAAGAAGCAGGCAGTGATGGTTTGGAGAACCGAAAAGCAAACGTGCCATCCGAGAGGCTACCGATGACATTTCAGAGAGAGGACAACCAAACACATCATGTGAGAAGCAGGCGGTGACGGTTCGTAGATCTAAAAAGTGGACATGCCAACCGAGAGGTAGTCGGTGATGGTTCAAAAATCCGAAAAGCGAACACACCAATCGAGAGACAGTCGGTGAAGTTCCAGAGGGAGAACAACTGAACACATCATCCAAGAAGTAGGCAGTGAAGGGTCGAAGATCCGAAAAGCAAACACGCCAATCGAGAGGCCGTCGGTGACGGTCCATAGGGAGGACAACTGAATACATCATCCGAGAAGCAGGCGGTGATGGTTCGAAAATCTAAAAAGCGGACACGCCATCCAAGATGTAGTTGGTGACGGTCCTAATGGAGGACAACCGAACACATAATCCGAGAAGCAATCGGTGATGGTTCGGTAATCCGAAAAGCGAACACGCCAACCGAGAAGTAGTGGTGATGGTTCAGAGGAAGGACAATCGAGCACATCATCCGAGAAGCAAACGGTGATGGTTCAGAGATCCGTAAAGCAAACACGTAAACCGCAAGGCTATCGGTGGTGGTCTAGAGGGAGGACAACTGAACACATCTTCCGAGAGGTAGGCGGTGTTGGTTCGGAGATCTGTAAAGCAAATACGTAAATCGAGAGGCAGTTGGTGGCAGTCTTGAGGGAGGACAACTGAACACATCATTCGAGAAGCAGGCGGTGATGGTTTGGAGATCTGAAGAGTGAACACGCCAAGCGAGAGGTCGATGGTGATGGTCCTGTGGGAGGACAACCGAACACATCATCCGAGTAGCAGGCGGTGATGGTACGGAGATCCGAAAAGAAAACACACCATCCGAGTGGCAGTCGATGACGGTTCAGAGCGACGACAACCGAACACATCATCCGAGAAGTAGGTAGTGACAGTTCGGAGATTCGAAACGTGGACACGCCAAGCAAGAGATAGTTAGTGAGGGTCAAGTGGGATGATAACGGAACACATCATCCGAGAAGCAGGTCGTGATGGTTCAAAAATCCAAAAAGCGAACGCAACAAGAGGTAGTCGGTGACTGTCCAAAGGGAGGACAATTGAACACATCATCCGTGAAGCTGACGGTGATGGTTCAGAGATCCAAAAAGTGGACACGCCAACCGAGTGGCAATCGGTGACGGTTCCAAGGGAGGAAAATCGAGCACAACATACGGGAAGCAGGCGGTGATGGTTCAGAGATCCGAAAAGCGAACGCACCAATCGAGAGGCTGATGGTGAGGATCCAGAGTTAGGACAACCAAACACATCATCCGAGAAGCAGTCGGTGAGGGTTCGGAAATCCGAAATGCAGGCACCCTAACCCAGAGGCAGTCAATGACGGTCCATAGGGAGGACAACCGAACACATCATCCGAGAAGCAGGCGGTGATGGTTCAGAGATACGAAAAGCGAACACGCCAACCAAGAGACTTTCGGTGACGGTTCAGAGCGAGGACAACCGAACACATCATCCAAGAAGTAGGCGGTGATGATTCGGAGATCCGAGAAGAAAACACGTAAACCGAGAGTTAGTCGGTGACGATCTAGAGGGAGGACAACTGAACACATCATTCGTGAAGCTGATGGTGATGGTTCAGAGATCTGTAAAACGAACACACCAACCGAGAGGCTGTCGGAGACGGTCCAATGGGAGGACAACCGAACACATCATCCGAGAAGTAGGCGGTGATGGTTCGGAAATCCGAAAAGCAAACACCCCAACTGAGAGGCAATCAGTGATAGATCAAAAGGAGGACAACCGAACACATCATTCGAGAAGCTGGCGGTGATGGTTCAGAAATCCTACAAGTGGGCACGCCAACTGAGAGGTAGTCGGTGTGGGTCCAAAAGTTGGACAACTGAACACATCATCCGAGAAGCAATCAATGATGGTTCAGAGATCCAAAAAGCGAACACACCAACCGAGTTGCTGTCGGTGATGGTTCAGAGGGTGGACAACCAAACACATCATCCAAGAAGCAAGTGGTGATGGTTTGGAAGTTCGAAAAGAGAACACGCCAACCGAGAGGCAATCAGTGACGGTTCCGAGGGAGGACAACCGAACACATCATCCGAGAAGAAGGCGGTGATGGTTCGGAGACCCGAAAAGCAGACACGCCAATCGATATCCAATTAGTGATGGTTGAAAGGGAGGACAACGAACACATCATCCGAGAAGTAGGTGGTGATTGTTCGGAAATCTGAAAAGCGAACACGCCAACCGAGAGGCAGTCGGTGACGGTTCAAGGGGAGGACAACCAAACACATCATCCAAGAAGCAGGAGGTGATGGTTCAGAGATTCGAAAAGCAAACACGCCAATAGTGAGGCAGTCGATGACGGTCCAGTGGGAGGACAACTGAACACATCATCCGAGAAGCAGGCGGTGATGGTTCAGATATCCGAAGAGCGAACACGCCAACCGAGTGGTAAGTGGTAAAGGTCTTGTGGGAGGACAACCGAACACATCATCCAAGTTGCAGGCGGTGATGGTTCGGAGATCAGAAAAACAAACACGCCATTCGAGTGGCTGTCGATGACTGTTCAGAGCGAGGACAACCAAACACATCATCCGAGAAGTTGGTGGTGATGGTTTGGAGATCCAAAACGTGGACACGCCAACTAGAGGCAGTTGGTGAGGGTCATGAGGGAGGAAAACCGAACACATCATTTGAGAAGCAGGCCGTGATGGTTCGGAAATCCAAAAAGTGGACACGCCAACCTGGAGGCAGTTGGTGACGGTTCAAAGGGATGACAACTGAACACATCATCCAAGACGTAGGAAGTGATGGTTCGGAGATCCAAAAAGCGAACACGCCAACCGAGAGACTGTCGGTGGTGGTCTAGAGGGAGGACAATGGAACACATCATTCGAGAAGCAGGAGGTGATGGTTCAGAGATCCGAAAAGCAAACACGCCAGTTGAAAGGCAGTTGGTGGTGGTTCAAAGGGAAGTCAAACGAACTCATCGACCAAAAAGTTGGCGGTGATGCTTCAAAAATCCGAAAAGCGAACACGCCAACCAAGAGGCAGTCGGTAACGGTTCGGAGATCCGAAAAGTGGACACACCAACCGAGAGGCAGTCGGTGACAGTCCAGAGGGAGGACAACCAAACACATCATCCGAGAAGCAGGTGGTGATGGTTCGGAGATTTAAAAGGCGAGCACGCAAACCGAGAGGGAGTCGGTGGCGGTCTAGAGGGTGGAAAACTAAACACATCAACCAAGAAGCAGGCGGTGATTGTTCAGAGATCCAAAAAGTGAACACGCCAACTAAAAGACTATCGGTGACGATTCAGAGTGAGGACAACCGAACACATCATTCGAGAAGCAAGCGGTGATGGTTCGGAGATTCGAGAAACGAACACACCAACCGAGAGGCAGTCGGTGACAGTCCAAAGGGAGGACAACCGAATACTTCATCCGAGAAGTAGGCGGTGGTGGTTCGGATAACCGAAGAGCGAACACGCCAACCAAGAGGTGGACGATGTCGGTCCAGTGGGAGGACAACCGAACACATCATCCGAGTTGCTGGTGGTGATGGTCCGTAGATCAGAAAAGCAAACACGCCAATCGAGTGGTAGTCGATGACGGTCCAAATGGAGGACAACAGAACACATAATCTGAGAGGCAGTCGGTGATGGTAAGGAAGTCCGAAATGTGAACATGCCAACCGAGAGACTGTCGGTGACGGTTGAGAGGGAGGACAATCGAACACATCATCAGAGAGCCAAGCGGTGTGGTTCAGAAGTCTGAAATGCGAACACGCCAACCGAAAGGCAATCGGTGACGGTTCCGATTAAGGGCAACCGAACACATCATCCAAGAAGCAAGCGGTGATGGTTCGGAAATCCGAAAAGCAAACATGCCAACCGAGAGGCAGTTGGTGACGGTTCAAAGGGAGGACAAAGGAACACATCATCCAAGAAGCTGGCGGTGATGGTTCGGAAATCTAAAAAGCGAACACGCCAAACGAGAGGCAGTCGGCGAAGGTTCGAAGATCCAAAAAGGGGACGCACCAACCGAGTGGCAGTCGGTGACAGTCTAGAGGGAGGACAACCAAACACATCGTCCAAGAAGCAGGCGGTGATGATTCGGAAATCCGAAATGTGAACACGCCAATCGAAAGGCTATCGGTGACGGTTCGGAGCAAGGACAACCGAACACATCATCCAGGAAGCACGCGGTGAATGTTTGGATATCCGAAAAGCGAACACACCTACCTGGAGGCAGTTGATGGCAATTCAAAGGGAGGACAACTGAACACAACTTCAGAGAAGCAGGCGGTGATGGATCAGAGATCTGAAAAGTGAACACACCAACCAAGAGGCCGTCGGTGATGGTCCAGAGGGAGGACAACCGAACACATCATCCGAGAAGCAGGCAGTGATGGTTCGGAGATCCAAAAAGCAAACGCGCCAACCGGGAGGCAATCGGTGACGGTTCTGATGGAGGACAACTGAACACATAATCCGAGAAGCAGTTTGTGATGGTCTGAAAGTCCGAAAAGTGAACACGCCAATTGAGAGGTTGTCGGTGACGGTTCAGAGGGAGGACAATCGAACACATCATCCGAGAAGTAGGCGGTGATGGTTTAGAGATCCGATAGGCAAACACGTAAACCGAGAAGGAGTCGGTGATGGTCCAGAGGGAGGACAATCGAACACATCATTCGAGAAGCAGGTGGTGATGGTTCGGATGGTCGAAAAGTGAACACGACAATTGAGAGGCAATCGGTGACGGTTCCGAGGGAGAACTACCAAACACATCATCCGAGAAGCTAGCAGTGATGGTTCGGAGATCCGAAAAGCGAACACACCAACCGAGAGGCAGTCAGTGGCGGTGTAGAAGGAGGACAACTGAACACATCATCCGAGATGTAGGTGGTGATGGTTCGGGGATCCGAAAAGCGAACACGCCAACCAAGATGCAGTTGGTGACAGTTCAATGGGAGGACAACCGAACATATCATCCGAGAAGCTGGCGGTGATAGTTCAAAAATCCGAAAAGCGGACACGCTAGCCAAGTGGCAGTCGGTGAGGGTTCGGAGATCCGAAAAGCGGACACGCTAGCCATGTGGCAGTCGGTGAGGGTTCAGAGATCCGAAAAGTGGACACGCCAAGCGAGAGGCAGTTGGTGACGGTTCAGATGGAGGACAACCGAACACATCATCCGAGAAGCAGGCAGTGATGGTTCAGAGAACTAAAAAGCTAACACGCCAACCGAGAGGTTGTCGGTGATGGTCTAGAGGGAGGACAACTGAACACATAATCCGAGAAGCAGTTGGTGATATAGACACCCCAATTTCCCAATTTTGCAGGATGGAGATGTGGTGGTTGAGCTCTAACCCTACTTGAATCCACTTAAGCCCAATTGAAGCCCATTTGAGCCCACATGGGCCCACAAGACCTATTTAGGCCCATTTAACCTATTTGAGTTGATTTAATTCATTTGGGCCCATTGAAGCCCACTTGGGCCCATGGAGGCCCACATAGGCCCATTAAGCCCAATTGAGCCCACTTTGGCCCTAAAGTCCATTAAGGCCCACAAAAATTTTACACCTTATTCCACCAGCTACATGTTCTTTACTTTCTCCTTCATTTTCATGGAATTTCCAAGCCGACCCTCTCATCTCACCTCACATGGCCATTGAACCCATTTCTTCTTCTCTAACCTCTCACAATTCTACCTGATCAGTCACTGAATTCACTAAACTCATCCAGCCAACTCGAGCTCCACTGGATCAGTAAATCTCCAATCAGCCCCAAGCGCTGGATGTGTCGCAGGTGAAGCCTGGATCGCCGTCGATCTTTGTCGACGACCAAGGGGACAGTAGGGAGCAACAAGGGTATAGTGTTTGTTAGTTGGTTAGGTTGTTACGAGTCTGGTTTAGGAGGTTAAAGGGTTGTTTGGCATTCTTGTTACACGATTGGCTGTCTGTTAGAAGTGGGTTGTTGGGTTTCCCCACCTATATAAGGGAGGGTAGAGGAAGAGTTTTGAGAGGACTTTTCGCGCGCGAGAGAGAGAACTCAGAGTGCTAGTGAATTCCAAAGAGAAAGGGAGACTCGCGGGAAGGAGAGGAGGAGAATTCAGACACTCAGGCGAGCTGAGAAGGAGCATCTCGTCGTCAGGCCTGGTACGCTCTCCTCAGACATCTTTTAGTTTTGAATATAGCTTCCTAGAGTCCACTCTCTCTTTCTGGATTGTTTCCGAGCAATTCAAAGGTCTGAATTGCACCCTAGAGCTCACCATCGCCGTTTTCCAGCGATGTAGGTGGGGGGCAGCTCCAGGGCACTACCCTGGCCCCTGAGCTTCCTCTCCTCCTTCTCTAGTCTCCTCGGTGCTCCACGGCTCATCACATCGCCACTCCACCGCTCCCAGTAGCCAACACGACGCCTGCCAAAAACCTGCACCAATCCCGCCGTCGTCGGAGAAGACGACGAGATCTAGAGGAACCGCGCCAGCCTCAAGCCCCTCATGCTGCCTCGGTCATCTGGAAACGTCCCACGGCATGCCCCCGAGTTCCTGGAGCCACCAATAGCGTGAATTGAGCCCCAGACTGCCTCCACAACCGCCATCACTGGTGTGCCATCGTGATTTATCGGAGAACCCGCTCGAGCGGCCTATTTCGCTGAGGATCGATAGGAAGCACTCGACTCAACACCCCAAAGCCTCCAAAAGCCCTGGATTGCTGCGTTGCAGCCTTGACAGACCACCTTCTTCGACGTCGTCGCAAAAGCACCTCGACGGCGAGGTAGGTGGGAGGCCCGCTCCCACCATTAGCTGCTTGATCCACTCCAATGGATCATCTCCCCACACCGTATTCTTGCCTCCTGTGAAGTCTGACCTAAGATCAGACCATAGGAAGGCTGTGTTTGCCCCCTCCGACGGTCATCGGTGGCGAGCTCTGTCATTGGCGACCGTCGTTTCTTTTTTTTCATTTTAAAAAAACAATTTAAAACATTTTATTTGAATAAAATACAGAAACATTGTTTTTCTTTCAATCAGATCCTTTTGTCATTACAAATAGGTCCTTTTCTTACATGTAGGTCCTTCATCATTTTTTCATAAATCGTTTGAATAAAGCTTTCACTGAAAATATTACATGTTTTACCCTGAACATTTAAAATAATGTTTTCTGAATTTAAAACTTTAATAAAAGCCCTCTAGAGTTTATTAAATGTATTTTGTTTCAGGAAAATTGCATAAAACACCCTAGGTTTCCTTGGAATCTTTCTGAAAGTTCATTTTTGCTGTGGCAATTGCATTGAAGCCCTTTTATTCTTTGAAATGTTCTAGAATGCATGTTTTTGCTGGTTAATTTGCATTTAAACCCTTGGACTTTGCAGAAACTTTCCAGAATGTTCATTTTTATGGTTTAATAGCATAAAAACCCCTGAACTTGTTTTAAAAACTTTTCTAAAGCATGTTTTCTCAGGGTAAATTGCACTTTAACCCTTTGTCTTTACTGAAATTCTTATGGATGCTTTATTCTGTTAGGGAATTTGTAGTTTAGCCCCTGTACTTCATTGATTTTACTCTGAATGCTTGTTTTCTAGGGTAAAATGACTGTTCTGCTTCTAAAGTTTTCTGAATCATTTTTCTTGCATTTTTACCCTGAATTTCCACTGAATTGTTTTAAATGCATGTTTAGGTGGTAAAATTGCATTTTGACCCCTACGAATTTTCATTTTGACTAGGATTGCACAAGTTTGCACATTTGACCCTAGATTTCCTCATAATTGCATAGAATGTGTTTTCCTATATATTTTTGATGACTCGGGGTTCAGAACTATAGTTTTCTTCAGAATTTAGGTATTTTGCACAAAACCCTTTGGAGTTTTCATATTTGCATTCACACTTGCATTTTGCATATCTTTTCACATCTTTCCGCACAAGTTTTCTTGCGTTTCCTTGCTTGCTTTGCGCATGCTTGTCTAACTTGTTCTGAGCTTAATTTTCTCGTCGTTTCCTGGATTTCTCCCGATTTTCGCCTTTAGATTTGTTTTGGTTTTCAATCACCCGAGGGCGTATAGTAAAAGGCTTGTCAAAGCCGACATAGTCCCGAAATGAGGATTATTTTCCCCTTTTTGATTTTCTCAGATTTATCCCATTTTTCGCTGTTTTGCGAGACGCTTTCCAAGAATTTCTCAATTTTCATGATTTTCCTCATCGCCCAAGGGCATACAGTAACGAGGCATTCTCAATGCCTACATTTGTCCCTCGGATTAAGTTTTCCCTTTGTTTCATTTCTTGTCTCTTTGATTTGGCATCTTTTCTGTCATCTTCATGCATGAGCATATAGAATAAGCAAGCATACATCCATAGACCATTGATAGTAGGAATCCTAGAACGATCGAGTTTTCTCAGGCGTATGGGGGTGCCTAACCCCTTCCCCATGCGTAACCAGAATCCTTACCCTTTCTTTGGCCCACATTCATTTGTTCATTGTCCAATAGGCACGGAGCACACGCATACATTCTACATCTTGTTTGCTTCCAAGATTTTTTTGTGTTTTTGGTTTTCCTCGTCTTTCCATTAAAAGACTAGGTGGCGACTCCTTTTCTTATCCTTTTTATCTTCCCTTGGTGTATTTTCGTAGGCAATCGGTGACGGTTCCGAGGGAGGACAACCAAACACATCATCCGAGAAGCAGGAGGTGATGGTTCGGAGATCCGAAAAGAAAACACGCCAACCAAGAGGCAGTTGGTGACGGTTCAAAGGGAGGACAACCGAACACATCATCCGAGAAGCTGGCGGTGATGGTTCAGAAATTCAAAAAGCGAACACGCTAGCCGAGAGGCTGTCGGTGACGGTTCGGAGATCCGAAATGTGGATCGCCAACCGAGAGGCAGTCGGTGACGGTCGAGGTCCGAGAAGCAGTCGGTGATGGTTCGGAAATCCGAAAAGCAAACACACCAACCGAGAGACTGTCGGTGATGGTCTAGAGGGAGGACAATCGAACACTTCATCTGAAAAGTAGGCGGTGATGGTTCGGAGATCCAAAAAGCAAACACGCGAATCGAGAGGCTGTCAGTGAAGGTCCGAAGGGAGGACAACCGAACACATCATCTGAGAAGCTAGCGGTGATGGTTCGTAAGTCCGAAATGTGAACACGCCAACTGAGAGGCAATCAATGACGGTTCCGAGGGTGGACAATCGAGCACATCATCTGAGAAGGAGGCGGTGATGGTTCAGAGATCCGAAAAGCATACACACCAATCATGAGGCAGTCAGTGGCGGTCTAGAGGGAGGATAACTGTACACAACATCCAAGAAGCAGGCGGTGATGGTTCGTAGATCTGATAAGCGAACACGCCAACCGAAAGACTATCGGTGATGGTTCAGAGTGAGGACAACTGAGCACATCATCAGAGAAGAAGGCAATGATGGTTCAGAAATCTGAAATGCAGGCACGCCAATCGAGAGGTAGTCGGTAAGGGTCAAGAGGGAGGAGAATCGAACGCAGCATCCAAGAAGAAGTCAGTGATGGTTCAGATTACTGGAAAGCGAACACACCAATCGAGAGGCAGTCGGTAACAGTCCATAGGGAGGACAACCGAACACATCATCCGAGAAGCGGGCCTGCTTGGTAAGCTAGCTAAATGCTCAATATTGGTGCTCTACCTTGGTGCTCTCCCCTACCTGTCAGGATTTCTAATTAGGTTGTAGGCCTGTTGTAGGTTTGTGGCTGGTTTAACTGATGGGATTGGGTTTGGCACTGTCAAAGCAACATCTGGAAAATTTATCTATGAGTCACCTCAAAATCGAGGTGTGTACAGTGCCCCTCCCTGAGCGAGGTCGAGGGATGAATGGAACCAAGACCGATGCTCAGGGTTGACAAGATATCCCCATTTGGAGGTTACAGAAGGATGGTGTTTGCTTTAGGCGGTAAGTCACTTATCTGACGATTGCACCGAAATTCATGACTTGTTGCCAAATGCAAATGCAAGTGCAAAATGCTTGCGACTGCTAACCTACAAGCTGGGGATGTGATGCCAATGCGAAAAATGCAAGAGCCGATCCCGAAGGCCGATGCAAAACGGATGCAAACATAAAACACAAGAATGGGTGCTTGTAAGGCGATGCAATGCTGATGCTAGTGCTAAAATAGCAAGGCAAAAGATAAAGTGATCCAGCACACAGAAGGAACCATCAGTAGGAAAATGAAAAGTTGTCAGACTCATCAACAGGATTATTGAGGGTATCAACCTGAAAAGACGGGATATGACGAGCCAGTTAAGTCCTGTCATCCTGATCGCCAGACAGCATGACAGTTGTTAACCAAGTAGTTGGGGATACAAGCCCAAGGGGAAGAGGGGCATGACAAACATACCAGTTGTCAAACAAGAGAGCCCTGTCTGCACGGACCAAGGGCAAACAAAGAGATTTCGCACCTGCGAAAACTCGGAAGAGAAAAGGAAAAAAGGACCTTGATTGCTCGGTCAAAGGGTCAAACAACTTGATTCCGTGCCTGCGAAAACCAAGAGAAAGGAAAAACGACCTTCACCGCACAGTCAGAGGGTCAAACAATTGGATTTCGTGCCAGCGAAAACCCAGAAGAGAAAGGATAAGGACCTTGACTGCCCGGTCAAAAGGTCAAGCCGCTTGATTTCCTACTTAAGGAAATCCGAGAGAAGGGTAAGGGCCCTGACCATCTGGTCAAAAGGTCAAGCCGCTGGATTTCCTGCCTGGGGAAATCCGAGAGAAGGGCAAGGACCCTGACCATTCGGTCAAAAGGTCAAGTCGCTGGATTTCCTGCCCGGGGAAATCCAAGAGAAGGGCAATGACCCCAACCATCCTGTCAAAAGTTCAAGCTACCGGATTTCTTGCCCACGGGAAATCCGCGAGAAGGCAAAGTCTTTGATCACCAGGTCAAAGTCAACAAGCTGGATTTCGCGCCTGCGAAAATCGAAGAGGGAAATGACATTGACCGCCTGGTCAAAGTCAACAAGCTAGATTTCGCACCCACAAAAATCCAAGAGGGCAAATGACATTGTCCGCCCGGTCAAAGTCGACAAGCAAGATTTCGGGCCCGTGAAAATCCAAGAGGGGGCAAATGACATTGACCGCCTGGTCAAAGTCAACATGCTGGATTTCGCACCTACGTGAATCCAAGAGAAAGAGGTAGAAGGATCTCATTCGCTTGAAAGGAGATCCTGAGAAATCAAAATGATGATCCCTGGATTGTCCCCTAGGAAGGAAAACGGCAATGGTGCTCTGAAGGGTAGAATTGTAAATGTGCTTGCTACTGATGCTATGGTGTAGAAACTGGCATTCTTGTTGAGATGCATGTAACTCTGAAGGAATGTTGCTGGAATTTTTGACCTAATGTGGCATTGTTTGCAAAAGGTGAGGGCTTATTTGCAATTTCCCAGAACTCGAGGGCAAATTTCCCAGTCATGACAACCTTCTGATTACTGTATTGCCACTGTGCTGTGATATTCGATATTCTGTTGTATATCAACAAATGCTTGCTTCAAACAAAACTTCCCACATCCTTTGTGGACTATTTTGTAAATTTGAGAAATGTAGGGGGTTTTCTGCAAATTACCCCATCTGGTGCATTTTCGAGGGCCATGTGTTGCCTTTACTTGACACTGTATATTCTACTCTTGAACTGCAAACTGTAAAGTGCTAGGGGCTGAAACATAATTTTCACTGCCATTTTGCATTTTTAACCACGACTATTAAATTATTTATAAGAGGGTCCCACTGGATAACTGTCATAACTGCCAAGGCACATTCTGCATTACTTCCTGTTTCTTGGGATTGCAATTGAGCTTATGCTGCATGGCTCTTCTTCATTGCTTTGTCTTTTTTCTTTCAAAAGCAACATACTTACTTATTCACATTTATATATTTTTCCTTCATTTAAATCCTTCCTTAGTACGCATGCCTCTTCTTCTTCCTTCTTATTTCTTCTCTTTCTCCAAACGAAACCCACTTCTCCTCCCTCTCTTCTCTTCATCTCTTCTCCTCAACGAAAGCCCCACTCTCTCTTCCCCTCTCATCTCTTTTGTGGTGCGCCGACGGGGTGCTTCCGGCTTGTGCGGGGATTCGACGCGCCGGCGAGGTGCGACGTCGGCTGGTCAGCAGTGGCATGGTCGGCAACGGCATGGACCGAACCCTTCAAGAATGGAAGGACAGAGGTTCGCCGACGGAGTTATTTGTAATTCCCTCTTATCTTCCTTGCATCTTTTTTTGTTTTTTTGTTTTTTGGAGGTGGCGGTCGGACAGATGGGCTCTGGCGGTTTCGGTGTGGTTTAGCCGTTGGGGTGATGGGTTTGGTGTGGAGGTGCGGGTTGTAGGGATGACGAGCTGGCCTCGTTGTGGTGGTTTTTGGGTTGGAATGGTGGTGATGGATTGGTCGTTGGCGGGCTAGTTGCCAGGTTTTGATGAGTTGGTCGTGTGGTGGTGGCGGGCCGAAGTAGTGGTGCGGGTAGCCGGTGGAGCAGGCCGTGGTGGCAGGCTAAAGATGGTTCAGCTGTAAGGTTGCTGGGGTGCTGGTTGGCGTGGCGGATTCTAGTGGAGGCGGGTTGGCTATGGTGGTGGCGGAAGGCCATGAAGAAGGTGATGATGGCCGTGGGTTTTGGTGGTAGGCGAGATTGGGTTGAAGTGGTGATGATGGAAGGCCGTGAAGAAGGTGATGGTTTATGGGTACAAAAGGACTTGCAGTTGTTTATGTCATACATACTTTGATTGAATGCCATGCTGTTTTTTTCATGCTGTTTTCTGAATTTATCCACAAGTTGCTTTGAATCAAATTGGCCACTTTAACTCATTCAATTGCTGAAGCATGCTCTAGAGTGTTCCATTCCTGCATATTTCAACAAGAAAATATTGCCACATGATTTACACATTTCCACATAACACTGAGTTGTAACTATACGCCTATTTATACTTGTATTTCTAACACCATATCCCATAGTACTTCATTTAAATGCCATGCCCCTCCGTTTATCCAGTCTTTGACTATAATGCAATATCTAACTTTGTCTTGGATTCCAACATGTCATTGTCTTTCTTCCTGTTTTAATGTAGTATTTGCACTTTCTGTAGGATGACCCAGTTCCCGAGGAGGGAATGCCACAACTCTCACGGGATACGCCGTCTAGATCTCGTTCCCGACGGCGGAGTAGTTCTTCGAGGTCACGTGCCTCCAGTAGCTCAACTCCGGCCATCCCTGTTGAGGTAGGACCAAACTGGAAGACAATGTGTATATAAATCGGGTGCCTTTTCTGACGAACATATTTTCAGGAGTCTTGTAATTTCAAGGGGAGGCTGCTGAGCGACCATCATATCTGCGAGGGTCCCGACTTTGGGGTAATTTCCTACTTTACTGTGCTTTAAAAATTACTTTCTGACTTCATATTAATGTTGTTCATAAAATTTCAGGCCGGTGATGCATGCCGGATAATGTGGTGTCACCTGGCCCCGATGCTAGACCACTTCCACTGCCTGCCCGAGTTTCTGCAGGATTTTCTCTTTCACCGGTCCCCATTTGGTGGCTTACTGCGCATTCTGGTCATACATGGCCACTACCACTTCTTCCGAGCTCTAGTGGAGAGGTGGAGGTTCGAGACGCACACTTTTCACTTCCCATTCGGAGAATTGACCATCTTGCCTGACTAGTGGGCCCTGCTGATAGGCCTCCCCTTCGGTGATGAGCCGATTATAGGTGAGACTACTAATGGCCTGCACCTTACTCCTACACACCTGGGTCGTGTTCCTCCTTTGCCACCTAAGGGGAAAACACATGGTCACGGTGGGGTGGTTGAGAGAGTGGGACAAGTTCTGGCCTCACCCTGAGCCTGATACTGACGAGGCGGACTTCGTGCTGCGACACTTTATGCTGGATCTGCAGGCAATGATTTTCTGCGACTCGTCTATGTACTGCATTCATGCTGATTGGTTAGCGTACTTAACCAATCTGGAGCATTTGGATCACTATGACTGGGCTTGCGCCAGTTACACATGGTTGATCTGTGGGCTTGACAATGTAGTCAAGCTTGGGCACCGCTCCTATGTAGGGCTATATCCTCTGCTGATTGTAAGTATTCATTTTCATTATTCGCAAAATAAATGTCTTTTTAGTTCATATCTAACCTCTGCTTTCCATTGCTAGTACTGGATTATGGAGCACATCACACGGGGGCATAGCTTTGGCCGCCTTCGTGATGAGCTTCTGCCCCTTCCCCGCTAGTGGGTCGAGCCTGACCATTGGGCTGTTGCAGGGGTATACAGTTATGAGTCCTATCGGTATCTGCTGGACCTGGTAGAGCTCGAGGATGTAAGTTTTCCTTTTATGCTATAGCCTTCAATTCTTTTAAGCCTGCACTTCCTAAATCGCTTATACTTGTCTTTTCTATAACAGGTTCACCTGCGCCCATTTGCTAGATATGATTGCTTTGATTGGGTTCCTCTGAACACCGGCCGCGTTATGTGGGACAAGAAGGTAAAATTTTATTGCATGAAGAAATCAGCATACCTTCTCCTAGGGCACGTGAGGCACTAGTTTCTAAATGAGTTCTGCATTCCTGCCCCCCTCCTTCTGACATGGATCGCCCGGCCTCGACTCATTCTGTGGCCAGAAGTCGGCATGCGGCAACTATGGCTTCTCAAGACAGGCATGTTCTTCGAGAAGTCAATTATAAAGATTATCTGGCTTGGTACCGGCACGTCGGGAAGCTGTACCTATTTGAGGAGGCTGTGTGGGATAGCCAGCGTGGCATGTGGTCCGCCTCTGACTGGGCCAAGTTATTTGATTATAATTTCTGCTTAACACTTCTATGCATGTAATCAACATAAATCTAATATTCGTCATAATTCAATAGGGCTTTAAAGAACAATTCGGCGCCTTGTACACCAATATCCGACGGATGAGGGTATAACTTTTACTTTTTTAAATTGCCATTTTCAACAAAATGCCTGACATATTTGTAAATTTGCAGGAACTATGCTGGCGCTAAATTATTCGGGTATTTCTCTTTTTTTCCTGCTCATGCTTCTCTGCTCAATAATTCTGGCTACTAACACAAATCTCGATATTGCAGCAAGATTTCGCCTTCCATGAGGTGAATGCAGCTAGCAGTGGGGAATTCACTATGGAAGCTTCTGAGGAAGACCATTCAGACACTGAAGTCTCCCAAATGGTCCAGAGTTCTGCTGCCCATTCTCAGGCTGCTGCTGCCGCTCAGTGGTCGTGTCGGATCACTCGACGAGGCGCCCATCTTTTGGCCAAGAGTTTTCAAGAGGCGTCGTCCGACGAGGCGGAGTCAAACGAGGAATAGCCATCTTTTATCTTTTTGCTATAGTCAAGCCTTGTATTAACACTGGAACATTGTAAATCTGTTTGAGAACTTTTATAAAATGACAACTCCAAATTCTGGAATGCGCCCCTCTCTTGGGGTATTGTTTGTGTATGCTGTATGAAATTTCCTGTGTAGGTTCAAGAAAATGGCACCAATTTGGCAAGGTCCATATTTTAGGGGAGGTGCTGCTGAAATTTTCTACTGTTTGGTGCACCGCCTAGGTGCGTCGACTATGTGCGCCTCCTCGGTGCGCCACCTTGGTGCTCCTCTCAAAAATGGTCGGCTTGCTTTCCTTTTTTGCTAAGACCCCTTGCTTCTTCCCTATATAATCTTGCATTCCTAGAGAGATGCACCGCCGCCCCTTCTGCAAACAACCTCAAATCTTGGTGGCTTGCTTGTAGCATTTTTTATTGATTTGTTCTAGGTTCTGGCTGCACTATTACAATGGTACGTGAGTGTTTTTGCTGTTTTTTCCTTACTGATTTCTTCATGCCTTGCTATATGAGAAGGAAAAGCAAAATACAGATTTCATCTTTGCAATATTATCTCGGATTTACAACAAGACAAAATTTCCTGAGCATGTTTTTTTTTTATTTGCATTTATATTAAGATCATATTTTGTTGGATCACTCTATTTTCCTCATATTTATGCCAAGTTCTGCCTTTTTCCTGCCATATCTGGCCCAAATTTGTGTCCACAGAGCTATCCCACCATGGTGGCACCAAAATATTGTTCAGATGCTCTGCGTGGCTGGATTGATGCTTTAACAGCTGCAGATCGCGAACAACTGCTGATTTGGGACATATCCTCCTCCCTATTAAGTATAGCTAAAGTGGAGGTGAACTGGCACCTACTATGTGCCGTGGCTCAATTCTGGAAGCCAGCATTTCACGTATTTCGCTTCGGGTAGATAGAAATGACTCTGACTTTGGAGGAGGCTAGACGAATATGCGGCCTGTCGCCATTCATGTCCCCTCCTGTCTTCTCCTACCATGATAACTATACTTCATTTATGAGTCGACTAACTTGTTTGACCAGAAGTGTTTGTGAGAAGAGCCTTATTTGCAGAGATGGATCTACTACCATGGTGCGCCTGGATTATTTTGATGAGATTATCAGTGCCCGTTCCTCTTTAGGCAACCTGTGGCTTCATGGTTTTGTGATCTGCTTCCTTGGGGAGCTTATTTTTAGCCATGGCTGGATGACTGTGGCTGTTGAGGTAGCAGAAATAGCTTGGGCGATGGTTACTCGCAAAATTGATCTTGCTCCCATTCTCCTTAAAGAGACTTATATTGGTTTGGACCGGGTGTTGGGACACTCCCGACACTTCCATGGTTGTGGCGCTCTAGTGCAAGTAAGCAAGCCATTTTGTTTTAGTACTCTGCTGTGCTTATTTAACTATGCAACCCGTTTTGCTATATTTGGTTTGCTGCTCATATGGGAGTGGAGGTTCTGCACCCTCGGCCTTCTGCATTTGAAGCTTGTAGCCGCATTCACCATTCAAGGACACTTCCAGGTGTACACGAGCTGTGCAGCAGATTGCGAAATCTAGCTGAGGATACGGTAGTATGGTGCATTATATCCTCGGCCTCAAGGACTTTAGCTACCTTTTTAATGCCGGGGACATGCGGCTAGTGGTTCTTCCCAGGCTTACAGGCGGAGTGGAATATCACCCTGTCCGAGTTCTTCGCCAATTCGGCTTTTGCCAGGACTCCATTTAGCAAAGTCCAATTCTTGACTCCAATGTAACAACCTCAGAGTTGGCCTGCATAACACATGCTGGTATTCAATCCTCCAACCTCGCCATTACTGAGGGCTCTGGTTGTACAGTGGAATATGAAGCTAAAATAAGAGAGACATGGCCCATAAGTGAGATACCGCCTAATGGCACTTGCTTCACAAGGGCTGGCAGCTCCAAGAGGTCGAGAGTTGATTAGCAGATTCTGTATCACTGATGGACTACAATGATAAATTTTCTTGCATTAATGTCATCTTGACTTGCTTGTGCTTGTTCATGCATTTTCATAAAACTGCTCCCAAGACTAATTTAGCTGGCATGCCCCGGGTCATAAATTCTTCCAACGAAAAAAGCAACTAACATGCCCCTAGTAAAATGCCAATTTGCCCATATTATGACTCAAAAAGGCAGCTGGCATGCCCCTGGTCAGAATATGAGCAAATGCCTTGCAAAGTGATATACAAATATGCTTGATTTAAGATACTAGATGCTGTGCAAAAAGTGCAATGCAAAGAGAGGATTAATGTATGATTAATAGATATTGGTGCCCTCAACGCCAAGGAAGCCTGTATTGCCTGCTGTAAGAAGTGAAACTGTCCTCGACTCATGTGGCACTAACCTAGATACTTAGGTTTATTTGTAGCTCTCCTTCATTATTATGGACTTCATGCCAAAATCTTGGGGCTCTACCCCTACTCTTTTAAGGATTCATATTACTTTTTCTCCCTCAAAGGCATGCTGACTTACTCTATTCCTGCTTGGAAGTAATATACACCTAAGCTGAGGGGGTGGCTATTGTCTCCTTTGTGTTAAAGGTGTGGCTAGTCCCTTTGTAGGATTTATAGGTGCATGCTTCGACTCCTCTCCAAGTTATATGGTAGGGATAGGGTCATCCCGTATGCCTCACTCAGTGGAGCTAGCTTCTGTCTACTACTTCTGTCTCCTTATTCCTTTTATGCACCGAAGTCTATATTTTTTCCTTGTTCCTCACTCTCTCTCTAGACATAACATTTTTACTCCCTTTGGAGATATAGGTTCCCTTGGAATTTGTGCATTTCGTCTATTTCACTGAATAATCTCTCCCTCACATTCTAAGTTTCAAGGGTAGTAACACGTGAGGAGGACTAGACTCGTCCTAAACAGGCGGGCTTCCGATTTTCCTCATCGGGCAATGATAATGCTATGCAAAAAGAAAAAGTGTAGGAGATTATTCATGTTATGCTAGGATGCAATAACCTAAAATGTTAGCAGGTGAAAAGAAGAAATATGAAAAATTTATGGCTCACGGTGCAAGGCTTAGGATTGACTAGGAGTCATTGGTAGTACTTCATCAGGTAGGAGGCATTGACAGGCTCTGACTGCTCCCTATGGTCCATACCTTCAAGAATGATTGCACCTCCAGACAGGGCCTCCTTGAGCACAAATGGTCCACGCCAGTTAGGCCTGAATTTTCCTCGTGCATCGAGCAAATGAATGGCACGCAAAACTTAGTCTCCTAGTTCAAATTTTCTGGGTCGGACCTTCTTTTGATATGCTCGGGCCACTCTCTTTTGGTAGCATTGGGCATCATGCAGGGCTTGCAATCTGTGTTCATCAATAAATCTAGCTGAACACAGTGATTTTGGATCCATTTTGCCTCCTCCAATTCTGCCTCCTTGAAGATTCTTAATGACGGGATCTCGACTTCAAAAGGAAGGATATGCTCCCATTGAGGTCCGGACCAAGGTCTTGTAGGCCCATAATGCACAGGGTAGCTTTTCATGCCATTCTTTATGAGTCTCAGCCATTTTTTCAATATTTTTATCAGATGTTTATTAGCCGACTCTACTGCCCCATTCATTTGTGGTCGATAGGGGGAGGATCTGTGATGCTTAATCTTGCAATTCTGGAGAAAATCCTCAACTCTCTTTGCTATGAAATTGGTTCCATTATCTGAAATAATGGCATATGGAATCCCATAGCTGGCGACAATATTATTCTTGATGAATTTCTCTGTAACAGCAGTTGTGACTGTCTTGTATGATGCCACCTCGAGCCATATTGTGAAATAATCAATGGCCACCAGAATATAACAGTGCCTATTGGATGCAGTAGGATGAATGGCCCCGATAACATCAATTCCCTAAGTAGAAAATGGCCAGGGTGATGACATGCTATGTAGTTGTTGTGGGGGAGCATGTATGAAATTGCCATGTATCTGGCAATTATGGCATCTTCTAACAAATTGGTAATAGTCTGTTTCCATAGTGGACTAGAAATACCCCTACAACATAATTTTCTTAGCTAGGAGAACCCCATTCATATGCGGACCACATGTGCCTGCGTGTACTTTTAACATTAGCATATCTGCTTCTTTTTTGTCCACACATCTGAGAAGCATCTGGTTATAAGATCTTCTATATAACTGTCTAGCCTCGAGCACATATTTAGATGTTAACCGTGTCAAGGTCTTTTTATCTATTGCAGAAATGCCAGGAGTGAAGCCACCAGTCTCTTGGAAATTTTTAATATCACTATTCTAGGGCAATTCAGCAGATGATGGCGCTTCTTGAATATGCATACAATGTGCTGGTTGTTCAATGCATGTGACCGAGATATCTATGGCTTGTGCCTCTGGGAGTGATCACCATGATGCTAGAGTGGCTAGAGCGTCTGCATACGCATTCTTAGCTCGTTTCATGAAGGAAAATTTTACATCATCGAAATCTTCAGTCAATTTTAACAAATGTTCATGATATAACATGAGCTTCCGGTCTTTCGTCTTCCAGCCGCCATTGACTTGTGAAATAACCAGCATTGTGTCACCGTATACATGGAGTTCTCGGGCACCTTGGTCCTATGCCACCTGTAAGCCCAAAATGCAGGCCTCATATTCAGTTTCATTATTGGTGCATTCAAATGTCAGTTTCTCTGCAAAGGGGATTAGCTGTCCTTGTGGCATTGCTAGAACTGCACTGATGCCTCTTCCTCATTTATTGGCGTTGCTAGAACTGCACTTTGAGGAAATTGACTTTGTGCTGTTTCATGATTTCCTCTTTAAGCTTTAAGAGCCACTGGGGTCGCCATCTACAAAGCTTCTGTTTGACTGGCTTTGAATTTGTATTAGTGGTAATGTATGAACAACCACCTCAATGTCTATTCCCACCATGTCATCATAGCTCCATGCAAAGACATCTACAAATTCTTTCAGAAAAGCTATAAATTCTGCCTTTGCTTTTGGTGATAATTTGGCACTGATACGTGTTTCTTTGATATCTTCCGCTGTGCCGATATTGATAAACTCTGTCTCCTCTTCTACATGAAGGTTTGGGCCTTCTAGGTCATTATCATAGAAAGGAAGCTGTGATGGCTCATCCTCATTATCTGCTCCATGGACCTCATCCTCTTCTTCATAGGCGATTAGCTTTGACAAGATTTCTTTTTCAAATGTCAGGTCCATAATGTCAACTGAGAAGATCTCTTTTGATTCCGCGCCCTGATGGCGTTTAATGATTGTCATAGTGACTTTTGTGTTCTTGTATCAGCATTGTGCTACTTCTTCTATTTTCCTGTCTAGATGATCTAGGGAGTTGGGAGTCTCTGCCTCTGAAACTGATGCCTCCTATTTCATTTTTTGATTTTTTTTGGGATTTTCTTTTTCTCTACTATCTATACAAGATTTTGCCTGTTGGTGGATACTCTGCTGCAAGTTAGTGAGACTACCACCACCCGTCTCACTTGTGCCTAATTCAAGGTTTTGATCCTCACCCTCCAGGTGAGGCTTATACTGCCAATACCAGCTAGACCCACCTCCCGGCTGACAAGAGATTAACTCCATTGGTCTAGCATCCCTTGCCTTTGTCTCGTGCAGGACCATAACTGAAACCTAGTCCTAGGGTTGTATTGGTGCTTCTGATGATGATGTGGCAATTGCTATGCCCTTCATCATGTGATCATGCTCTGCCAGGTCTTCTGCGAGCACAACCAGCTGCTCCTG